>JAXCLQ010008710.1:5725-24143 GCA_035584115.1 Cedrela odorata
TTTTTTTATCTTTCTTGAGAACAAAACATTCATTTTAAGATTTGTATTTTCTCAATAAAGAAATGTTTTATTAAGTATAAGGATGATAAAGCATATAATAGTAAGTTGTGATGACATGAGCAATTAAAAGAAAAAAAAGATCAATAGTTAAGAAGTGTGGACATTTTCACCACCAATTAAGTGATGTCTCCTCATCTTTTTCATTACAGAAGCTTAAGAGCTAAAGATATTGGATTAACATAATTTATTTTCACATTTTTTCCTTTGCTTTTTTGGATGCTTTCTACAAATTTACAATAAATTTGGACATATTGCAAAAATGTGCTCATTGGCCTTTCATTCTACACTATTGCATGAACTTTAAAAAATTGTGTTGCAAGTAATTTTCTTTCTTTAAGTTTGACTTTAGAGTAATTTGACTTATGGCACTAATATTGATCTCATGACATTTATTATTATCTTAACCAAATCATGGTCACCATCATGACTTAGTTAATGATTATCATTATGATTGCACGAGATAACATTCGCTTCAGGGAATGATATCGTACCAATCTGGTGACGTTGACAATTCTTCATCAAAAGCTCATTGTTCTTTTCTATGACAAGATAATAGGAAATCAAATTATAATATATTGATAGATAGATTAATTAAGTGATTATCAACTTTAATTTGTAAAGTAAGTAAAGAAGATAAATAATTTTAACATAATTCAGATTTGTCAATTCTACATCCATAAGACCACGCTCAGAGAAAATAATGAACTTATACAAATTAAAAACTTCTTTTTTTCTGTTGTTACCATTATGTTGAATTTTTTAGATGTACTTATTCAGCGAGATCCCTTCGCTTTGATACTATCGAACTCCCTTCGACTTGTTCAGTGATATCCTTTCACGTTGATGGTGTTGAACTTCTTTCAAATTATTTAGCAAGATGCCATTGCTTTGAAGCCATAATACTCCCTTCAACTAGTATAGTTTCTTCTCCTGAAAAAAAATCTTGTTCCTCTCCCAAGATGTAATACCAAAACGTCTTTACAACATTTGAGAGATTCAAATTTCTAAGTTTAGTAAAATATAAATTATAGGCCTATAATTCCCACTAAGTTGTTTTCACCTTAAAGTATGAATGAATACAAGAACAATTTAGAAAAACAAAATAAGAGCAAGGAATACAAAAATCATGTACAAGGAAGGCTCTCTTGATGGCTCTGTGAAAGACACATTACAATTATGAGAATAATACATATATATAGTAAAACCCTAAACCTTATTTAAAGAAAATTTTTATTTTTTAAAACTCGAAATAAATTTTCCTAAATAGGAAAAAATATTTACTTACTAAAACTCTTATTTCCCAATAATTCTTCTTTTTAGTTGTAGAATTGACAACACATATTTCCTAGTTAAGCTTGATGACTATACTTACCTAAAAGAACTAGAAATTTCATATATATAACATGAAGAATTAAACTTGGAAGTTTAAAATTGTTCTAGATTATTGCAACAAGGCTACAACATAAATTCTGTTTCTAGAATATGCAATGAAGTTTTAATTCATATGCCCATAATAATTTTCCCTAAGATGCCAACTTTGAAAATCCTAATAATCTCTCTCTTTAGCATTCTTTTGACAAAACATCTTCATATTCATTACTCAACTTGAAATCACATAACTTAAACACAAGAATAAAAAAACACAAGTGCAGTGAACTAACACTTTGTTCTTAAGTTAGCATCCACAATAATCCATAAAAAGAATTAAAGAAACAAGAGCAATATCGAAATTTTGAATAACTTCCCCTAAGTAAATGACTAAAATGTATCATCATCAAGCATGTCATTTCTAACTTACTAACTACTACTCCCCCTTATTAGGTACTACTCATTCTTTTTGCCAAAAAGAGCCAAAGAGTTCACAATAACCACAAGAAGAAGTCATAAAGCACTGGTAGTGCATAAAATAATTCTATGTGGTCAAAAATAAATCCAATAGAAAAGCCAAGGATGAAAATGCCAGAAATAAAAATTTTCCACTAATCAAACATGCTTAGTAAGAATCCAACATAAAAATAACCCATCGGCATAAGAAAAATCCAACATAAAAACAAAATTAATATCATCCAAGAGGAAAAACTACCCAAGAATCCAAATATTAAAATCTACCCAACATTCTAAAATGTAAAACCAACCAGCAGTTCCAGCAGTTAAAATAAAAAAACAAACCTCACAAGAGAGAAATCAACCTAATAATGACGCGATGAACGCAGTAGAGGAGTTGAAAAAGTTGTTGTGCGCTTCTTTAAGAAGCAAGGAGATGGTGCTGCAATAACATTGACTGGATGTTGATAAGAGGGTTTCATACTCATAATTTGGATAAATTATGCTTGATTTTTAGCTACGTTTTTGAGAATGTATGAGTATATAATCACATTTTTCATTTGATTTTCAGTTTTGAAAGAATTGGCATTTGAAGGTGATTTGGAGTAAAAACAAGTTACAAAATGATGAAACATCAAAAAGACAACATTTGAGCTTGAAAACGATATCATTTCAACTCCAAAAGAGAAATTGCAAAGGGAAAATATTGTCCGCGGTTCAAAACAAGAAGAAAAACTGAAAATCAAGCTTCAAGGACACAACTCCAAGTCTCTAAAGTCGCAGTTCCCAACAAGAAGAAAAAGCTGAAAACAATAGCTTCAAGGTTGCGGGTTCAAGCTTTCAGAGTTGTGACTCTAGGGCCATTAAGACCATGTGATGCGGTGCTAGAAAATTTGGCCCCAAAGCATCAACATGGATAGTTTTGGGTTGTTTGCTCATTTTTCTTTCTTTTAAAAGGGAGAAGAACATCACATTCAAGTAGGAGACATTAAGGACGAAAAATAAAAGAGAGGAGGGGACGAAAAGGAAAAGAGAAGAAAGGAGAGAAAATGGTGAAATCTCATCATCTTGGCTTACCAAAGAGTTTTGCTTTCTTTCTTTCTTATTTTTCTCCATTAAGAATGTTAATTGTAATGAGTAGGATGTTATTTTCTTCCATGATGAACTAAATTTATTTTTTAGGGCTATGATGTAGCCATACTATGAAGAATTGATGTTTATTTATTTGAGTTAATTTAGACCTTGTTATTTGGTCAAGTATTCTTATTGTTCTTATTGCTTCTAGTTCAATTGGCCATTGAATGGATGAATTGATTACACATTGATGCCCTAAAAAAGGTATTTTATGTTTGTGATCTTTTAATGAATGCATTGAACCAATGTAATATAGTGATATGCTTGCATGCTTGATGTAATTTTTGTGTAGAATCTTTGAAATTTATAAGTCTCTAATTATTCGAATTTACATAGGGATATAGTGAATTAATGTGTTAGAGGTATTTTCCTTGTCACTCTTAAAAAGGTTAATGAATACATGTGAGATTCTTAATTATCAACCATAGACTTAGTTTCAGTTAATAAAAGTAGGTAAACTAAATTTGGATTGCTTTAGGTGAAATCAGATGCCCTAGAACTCTTTCTCTATTTGATCACAACTTTAGCTTTTGCTCTATTTTAGTTTAATTGTCAATTAGTTATCAAATAAATCTGGCATTTAATTTGTTCAAATAATAAATTTGGCATTTAATTTGTTCAAATAACATTAAAAGTAGTAGAAATTGGTTCTTAGAGCTTAGATAAACAATCCTTATGGTAATGATACTAGTTCATCACTTTATTATTTGTTCATGATAATGTGCATTTATATGCATAGATATTTTCACAACAGAGGTAATAGAACAAGAATATCAATGCCAATAATTGCGGGTTTTGATGTATGAACAAATATATCAGGAACAACTATGGAAGGTTGAAAACAAAAGTAGTAGGTATAGAGCTATTAGGAACTGAAGTATAAAAAATATGATGTTTCAATGCAAGTGCAGAAATTGTAAGAGCTATTGTGGGTTTTGGCAAGACTAAAAGATTCTTAATTTGGGCAAGTTGCTGAATGGTCTTGACTTGCTACTTAAGTATAAGATCTTGACGAGTAGAGAGGCATTGAAGCTTATCAAGATCAGTAACAGAGACACTTTGAGATGTGAAAGAAGTAGAAGTACGAGGTGGCTTCTCTTAAGGTAGGGCGGATGAGCCATTATGAAGAACTTATTTTAACATACCTAAGAAGCGCGAGTAATAGATTGATTCTTAGATTTAAGTTTGATGTCCCATTGATCTATTAAGATGCCAAAGATCAAGGATGAAAATGGTAGAACATTCTGCGTAAGCGTGCTTCCTGCTTGATAGGTAATAATAGAAAAACTATATTGGCCTAAATTCATGGTCGACCTTTACCAATTGTAATCAACACCTAACCTAGGTCTTGTGAAACAGTTGTGTAGGGTAATGTTTATGACCAATTAAAGATAGCAATGGAATGCAACGCAAAATAGAATATACTCATAGATGATGCATGCAAATTGGACTAAGTTAGCCATGTGGAATTCTGTTGAAATATCATATGGTGATAAGAATGGAGTACATAACAGAGTAGCTATATTAAAATCTTTACTCCTAAAGAACTTATTAATGAAAGTTGGTGAAAAATCAAACAAATAGCCACACACATACATATAATGATGCCAAGATGAATTTATTTCCATATCGTTTCTGTATAGGATGAGTTAATGGGTTTGGTATAATTGATTCTGAAACCGATTCTGGATTTGTATTAGTTGATAGACGAGAATAGATACATGCACTACACATATAAGGAGAAGTTGGTGAAATGGAACAATGTCGTGATGCCCATGCCTTCGAAGCTTATTCTAACCCATACGAAGCCTTTTTTAGTTTAAAAAAATAATCATGAAAGTTAGGGTCTTTAAAACTTTTGGGTTGTTTTACATAAACTTCCTCATTTAGAATTACATTTAAGAATGCACTCTATATGTCTATTTGAAATAATTTAAAGCCTTGAACACATACAATGGTAAGAAGTAATCTAATTGGTTTTAACCTATCCATAAGAGTAACGATCTCATTAAATTCAATTCCTTTAATTTGTATGTATCCTTGAACAACTAACTCATGAGATCTATATGAAGCAATTGAAGTACCTTAGATGTAGAGGTATGTTGAATTATTTGTGCTTGGACTTTAGGTGTTTTTTGTGTTAACATGAATTAAAAAGTCCCAGTTGCTTTTTATTGAGTTTTGGAACACCACAAAGAACACCTGTATTCACAATCTTGGTTAAATTCTTATAATTTAAATGTCTAAACTTTTGATGTCATATTTCTATGTTATCAAAATTGGTTATGTGACAAGTAAGTAGATGTGTCAAAATATAACAACTATAAGATGATCTAAATCCTTTAAAAACATAATTCTCAAGTTTATCAAGCACTTGAGGTTTTTCTTGTGTAAATTATACACAAAGACTCTAATTACAAATTTGATAACTACTAATTAGATTAGGCTTAAGATTCTTAACATGAAAAATAATTTTTAGTTTTGAGAATTGTAAACCCTATTTTTCGTGTATAGGGGTAAAATAGTCAATTAATGATATTTATTTTCACACATGTATTGTTCATGATTAGTTGACACATTAACGAGGCTTAGGTGACTTAAGTCAACTCAAGATATAAGTATAACGAGTATTGAATACTTTGGGATAGCATATATTGGGTCTCAGTTTTAAAATTTTTTAGCTCTTTGAGACGAATGATTGAGTGTTGACGATTCCAGACCTATAGAAATATGGAATTAGTAGACCGACAAAAAAGAATTTGAGAAATGGGGAATCGGTCAATCGAATGGAGAAAACGATCTATCGGCAATGGGGCAAATAGAATTGGTTGATCGGTTTGAGGAAACAGTCAACCGGCAGTAGCTATGTCGGGGTCAAAATGGAATCTGTTGACCAGTTCGGCAAGAAATTAGATTTTTTCAAAATTTTTCAAAGATTTTTAAGGGTGTTTTGGTCTTTTCACCCATTTTTATATAAACCCAAGACCCTCAATAATTTCTCATTCTTCTTTCTCTATAAAAAAAAAAATTATCTCCCTCTTTCTCTCTAATTTTTTTTTTCTCTCCCTCTCTATTTCTCTTGATCTACTCAAATTCCTCTTTTTTTCTTTTAAATTTATGTTGTCAAATGATCACTCGTCCTCTCCTCTTCAATTTGGTATTAATTTTGGGTTAAAAAAGGCAAGAAAAAGCGAAGAAGAAATTTGGGTTTAGTTGAGAAATTTGGGCATTTTCTATTAAATGGTGATTCGAGATTTCTAAGGGTTTTTATAGGTTGCCGATAAGTTTATTAACTCATTATAGGTCTAATTTTAAGATTTTGAACTTGTTAAAATTTTGAGATTACTGTTCACTAGAGATTTCCACTAATTTCATGTGAGAAACGTAGATTTGTGTTGATTTGTGATAATTAAAAGTATATGATGATGTAAATATGCATTGAATGGTGTTTGAAATATGTATAGTCATGGGATTTCGTTGTTGAAAATCGGATAAATAGCACCATTAGTTAAGCCTCGTAAAGTGATATGTGTCAAATTAAGAGAATTTAGACATGTTTTCTTGGAATATTGCATTTAATGTATATTTGTTAATTATTTGGAATCTTAAAAATTTATTATGTTATACACATGTGTGGTATTAGACACCGAGCATCTAGGAGAGGGACCTAGAAAGCACGATGATAAATAGAAGGAGTGATTACTCTCCCCTTATTGTGAGTAGATTTTTACATGTTTTTATACTTTTAAATTATTTTATAAAATTTATCGTTTTACGAAATAAGAAATAGTTTAATTATTATTAATTTGAAATAAATATAAATGGCATATAGATTGGATTTATGTGTGTGTGGCCGTGAGGTTAAGATTGACATTGAAAAAGTAAACCTCTTTATATTGTTGATGATGATATGTTTATAAATGAATAAGTTCTTAAATTTATATGATGATTTTATTGGTGATATGACCAGAAGAGTTAGGTTTATTTGTTACTATGGCTATAGGAAAGTAGCCTAGGGACAGACCTATTAAGAGGTCGTCTATGTGAGTGCACCACAGATGGGGCAGATATAAGTGATGATGATGATAGGTTATTTTCCACCTGTGGAATTGTCGAGGACAGTCATGAGTATTACCACGTGACTACTCGAGACCAACGTTAGTGGTAGACTAATTTTTAAATAATTAGCATGCATTTCTTTATTTATTTTAAAAGGAATTGTTTTAAGTTTAAAAGAACATTGTTTTCTTGCATAAAATTCACTGATGGTCTCGGGATTAGCCATGGCCAGGGTAATCACCGGGATAGGGAGCCAATCCAATGATTTTCAGATAACAAGCCATGGTTTCTTTAAAAACAAACTGTTTTCCATACATTTTATAAATGTTTTCTTAAAATATATTAATATCACTATATTTTATGTATAAATATATTTTTATTCACTCATAGAGTATGCCCTCGTATTCTCACCTCTCTCACTTCTCAGTTTTAGGAAATCGAGTGTAAGACAGAGTATTATCTGGTGGTGGTGATCAATTAAGAGTGTAAAACTCTCAGGTATTATTGTCAACCTTGACTCACTAACTTGTTTAATTAGTTCACTGGGTATGTTTTAAGAAACTTTTGAATGTATTTAATTATGGATTAAAAATAATTCATTTGATTTTGTACCTGTGTCTTTTGTAAATCAAATATATTTTTATTTGTGAAGTGATTTTGAAAATGTCTCGAAGAGACAAATTTATATAAATACATGGAATAAGTACCTAAGCAGCCTTACAGACTTGAGAGACATGTTTGAGATTTTAGAATGTATCTCAAGAGTCTATAACGATTGTCACGTGTGAACTCCTCGGATAGGGGCATAACAAGAATCCCTCAATATCAAATGTTCATTTTCCTAAGATCAGTCCTTTGGCACCATCACTGAATGTCACATGTCCTTCTGAATAATTATGATAATCCACTAAGCTTTCAGGATTTCTTGTCATATGCTTAGAACATCTACTGTCAAAATGACAAGAGTTTGTAGAACAAGCCTTTAAAGATGAATAAGCAACAAAATTATTAATTTTTGATTTCTTTACCCATATTTTTTTTGAGTCTTTGAGGATTCTTAAATTTTGATTTCAAGTTATTTTTCAAAAGTTTCAGAAATTTAAAGTAGTTAGGTAGAATGTGACCTTTGTAAAAATGACAAATAGGAACAAATCTCTTGGTCTTACCATCAGAACCATAAGATTGATTATTTGAAAACTTACCTTTAATTGTGTTAGATGTATTGAAATCAGTAGGTGATGCTTTTACAAACACGATTTTGGAACTTTAAGGTTTTTCACTATGATAACCAAGTCATTGATGATTTCTGCAATGTTTCCCAAGGTCAAAATGCGATCAAGTTTAGATGTACATTAATTCAGCATCTTTAAGGATTTCTGAGTGTACTCAAGTTCAAACTCTACTTCACTTAGCCTTTTATCTTTTTCAATAATGATAATCTCCATACTATTTATACTTTTTTTCGCTTTAGTTTGTTCGTATAAGAGTCTACCTACGAACTTTTCCATGGATCTATTTAGTTTGCACACTTCTACCCATTTGTTGAACATCAATTTATAAAAGGTCTGTATGGTGTCCATGTCTAGCTCATTCTCAGGGCTACTTTGTTCAAAATCCATTTCATAAAGACTGAGTTTAGTGTCAGCCATTTTTGCTATTTTATTACAGTGAACTTCTGTTGATTTTATTGTAACATAACTAGATACCTTTAGTTTTTCATCTTTTCAAGAACGTGAGATAACATTAAAAGTAATATAATTACTTAAATTTTTTTATGTTTCTTTTTTTGATTCATCATCACTCCAAGAGATATTCATGGCCTTTGATTTCTAGTTAAGTGTATTTGCATATCTGGCTTATATATGTCAAAATCCTTCACATTCTTACATTGAATACATTTATTTTTTATTATTTTCAAAAGGTTTGAAGAAGACTTACTTTTTGAAGAAATTTTGGAGATTGACTTATTTTTATGTCCCATCTTTTTCATAATTTTGTTGAAATTCTTAATGAGAAGAGTAAGTGCCTCAAAGTTATTATTGTTTGAAATTTCATAATCTTTAGCATGCTTTGCTTTGGCTTGAAAGGCTATGTTATTCACCTTCTTTCGTTGCTTCATGTCTATCTCAAATGTTCTAAGAGAACCCATCAATTATTTAACCTTCAGTAAGTCAATGTCTTTACTTTCTTTAATGACAATGACTTTTACTTTAAACTTTTAAGTGAGAGATCACAATATCTTCATTATTAGCTTGGTTTTCGAATATCCCTCACCTAAAGCATAAGATTCAACAGTAATAGCATGAAATTAAAATTAGCAAGCAATCTAACATCATCCATTCTTAAATTTTCAAATCTAAAAGCAATCATTTAGAGTTTGGATTGGTTCACTACTATAGTTCCCCCATGAAAAATGTTTCATGCCTTATTTGTAGATTTGCAAGTTGAAATTAATTTTAATTGATTCACATTAACTATATTGAGGATTACATTGAAAGCCATGAAGTTGTAATTTGACCTATTATCTTCTGAACTTGTTCTTGTTTCTTTAGGTTTAAGAACCATATTATCTTTGTCATTGGTCATCGTCGGAGGAATCCAACCTACAAGTGTAGTGCCATGCCTTTTCACCAATTGATTTGATAAAAGTTCTCATCATTAGCTTCCAATATGAGAAATGCATGTCATCAAGCAGTGGTAGTCAAGAGATCGATCCTTTTTCCCTTTGAGAATTCATGCTTACAATAACGAATCAAAATACCAAAAATTTACCAAATAAATTAGTGACCAACTCTAATACTAATTGATAGATTCGTTTATTAGGAGATTACCAATTTTGATTTATTTATTCAATTAATTAAATCAATACACCACAAAGCAAGTAAAGAAGACACGTAATTTTAAAGTAGTTCAGATTTTCCAATCCTACATCATGAGGCTACGCCTAAAAAAAACACAATCCACTAAGAATTCATATGATACAAACACCAATGAACTTATACAAATTAAAAGCTCGTTGTTTTTGTAGTTATCGTTGTGTTGAATCTTCTAGGTAAACTTGTTAAGTGCGATCCCTTTTCTTTGATGCCATTGAATTCTTTTCAAATCATGTTCCACTCCTGAAGAACAATACCAAAAAATTTTTGCAATACTTAAGAGATTCAACTTTCTAAGTTTAACAAATAGGAATCGCAGACTAATAATTCTCACTAAGTTATTTTTTAATTAAAGTATGAATGAGAACAACTTAAATTTTTTAAAGAGAAATAAGGAAGACAAAAATTAAGTATAAGGCTCTATGAAGACACATCCAAGGCATACCAACAAATTGAAAATAATATATATTTATATTGAAACCATAATACCTTATTTAAAGAAGATTTTTTTTACCTAAAATATTAGGAGAATAAATATCGAGGAAAAAGTCATTCCTTAAAAAACTCTAGTTTACTGTACTACAATTTTAAAGTGTTAGACTATTACGGCACAATTTTATTTACATGTATTTGTAATATATCATTCCATCATGGCCTGTGATCTAACTAAATATAGAACTTGAAGAAAGGTCACGAATTATTTAAAAATCTTAAAAATTATTTGTGAAACTTTTCAAAACTAAAAGATATATTTGTGTTTAAGTTAAACATGAGAAATAATCAATAAAATTTTGCTGACTTTCATGTAAATGAATTTAAAATCTTCATGGACTTGGGATGGGCATAGAAACCCATTCGTAAGTCTTACTGTCGTACTAAGATTTTACTATGACATGTGACACGATCCTATAAAGTGCCACTTCGATATTTGATGACTGCGTGCATCTTCGTAAAAGAGAACGCATAAGCCAACTTAGGAGTAAGGGATGACTTGACATATATCCCAAAAGGACGCAGTGATCTAACCAATTTTTAAAAAGCCCGCTCATTGAGAATGCATATTGAGAATCTTGTTGATTATTCTCCACACGTCTCTATAGTTTTATGGCTTCTCAGTATTGAGATACTCTCAATCAGAAGAAGTTCTTGGTATTTAGTACACGCCAAGTGCCACACAAATGTCTCCAAGTTTTTATGTCTTCTAGGAATTGAGACTCTATTAGTAAGGAGGCATTCTTGGGATAGTAACTGCTCCATGAATGCCTCCACCACTTTATTCTTTTTTGGTATTAAGATGCTTTCAGTAAGGAAGCATTCTTAGTATCTAGCTAGTTTCAAGTGTTTTTCATTAGGCGAAAACCTAATGTCGTCTCAATATGGCTTTGTTCAAGCAAACTAAGAAATTTTCCTACCAACAACTTGCTCTCAACGAGCATAGACAGCAAATGGTAATGCGACGCAAATCTTAGTGCTTTACTAGCTTTAAGTTGGACATGAACAGTATGAGCAGCATTAGTTAATATATTATCGAGGTCAAATGAAAGGTGACAAGCCAGTCTGTAAGGAAGAATGTGTCATCCTACGTGAATAGTTTCTTCATTGCAAGGTCCTCTAGGTTGGTAGGACATTTTCTATCTACTGGGATAAAATTATTGACACGGTCAAAGGTAAGAGAATTCTTTTTCTCTATTTTATTACCAAAAGGTCCATTTTTCTCTAAATTTTCTCTTCTAGCTACTTTACAATGATGTACTTGATTTGACCATCGGATTAGTTATGTCAGTAACGTCAACACACCGACCGTGTTAATGTTGCACGCGTCCTTAATTGCTGCCTAAAAAACTTTCGGAGGAGAAAACATATGTTTGTGGCGTTCTTAGTCTTCATTAACTTCTCCATTTTGCTCATAATTTTTTCTTCATTTTAGGTGTCCTTTGAGTTATTTTGTTTGTATTTCTCTTAAGTTATATTACATAAACACATTGTATTTTGTCGGTTGTATTTAGGTGTGTTTCCTACGTATTACAAGTGTTTGTTGACTGAGGTTTTTTGTTAAGTTTTTTATGATGAGGTAAGAACTGAGAAGACACTCCTTACTAAGTAGAAGCTATTGTAGTTAAGATAGGCTTTTCCTAATCTTGCAAAAGTGGATTAGTAATGTTGCTCTATTTTAGAAATGTTAGATAAAGATTAGCTACTTTTAGGGATGTTCAACGGTTTCAGGTAGAATAAGAATCGTTAAAAATTGAATCGAAAAATTAGTTTTTGAACTAACTAGTTGTTTTAGGGTAGGTTCTAATTCCAAAAATTATGAAACCGAAACTGAACAGAAAAATCGGTTTGATTTTGAAAATAAAAAATCATTTTAAGTCAAAGGACTCGAACACTAAACTTCATGTTTAAATGTGAACTTTTAACCTATTGAGCTATACATATAAATTTACACAATTTTTTAATAATATTTTATTTCACTTAACTTATTTTTTTAAAGGTAAAATAAATACAAATTCATATTCAATCAATTATTCAATTAATAAAACAATAACATTTGAAATTTTTTGATGAAATTACGAAAAATTTATTTCAAATAAACATTTCTATCTGAAACACAACACATGTTATTGAAATTTATTGTTAAATTTGTGCAAATGTAAATCTCACATAGAACATATTTATATTTGGTTCAACAAATAATTTATTTAAGAGAACACTCTTTATACGTTAAGGTACATAAAATGAATTAATCAATGTATTTATAATATTTTATTTAACTTAATTTATTATATTATTTGTATAATAATTTAATAAAATCGTGATGTATATTTTAAAATTGTTTAACAAGTTAACAATGATAATAAATAAATATATACACGATATAATATTATTATATATATAATTATACTATCATAAAAAAAATTAAATTTCTTTTTTTTAATATTAATTAGAGTAATAATATAATGTTTTTCAAATAATTTATCGTAAACCAATTTTTTGTGGTAAATTATTTCTCTTCTATTTCATTCATTTAATTTTTTGTTATGTATTTCATTGCTTCTATAATTTAATACTATTGAATTTATTTTTTAAAGATTTTTTAGCTTAAAAATTGGAGAAATTGAGATATTTGATAAATAAGGTACTTTATTTAATTGGGTAGGTTTTGATTCTAAAATTTAATAATCGAATTTATTTAGAGTAGATTCCAGTTATGAGTAGAATCGAAACCGAAACCGAAACCGATTTTACTCACTCCTATTTTATTTTATTTTTATTGGGAGAGAATGTATAGACATGAAAATGATCTAAAGATGACCAAAGCATTTCATTAATTGGATGTCGTAATTCAATCTCAAATCTCATTATTGTAGGCAATTTTTAACTGTCTTTTGAGATAATAGCTACAGAAAAAACCAAAGAATTTTATGAATCTTTTAACTTTTATTATTTTAGTGATGAAGTCAATTTACATTACAATCATTGTATTTATACAATCTACTGAATTTATTGTTATATTTTCTAAATTTTAGTTGCATGTGTTCAAAAATTTTATTGAATTTTTTAATTTATGTATTATAAATAATTTTTTTAAAAAAATTAGATGATAAAACAAAAATTTATTGAGCTGTATATATAGGTTCGGTGCATTCTATCACTTTCCTATTAGGTAAATATCAATCATTGATTTTTAATACAATATTCATTCACCTTAAATGTATCTAACAAGTCTATAACCAATGGTTCTAAAAAAAAGCGATAGAATGCACCAAGTCTATATTGTAGCTTTAAAGCTACATCTATTGTAGGATAAAATCACTAAATGTTAAATATGAGTGAAAAAAATGAGTGAACCCATTTTTTAAAAAACAATTTGAAGGTTCATGATTTTATTTGCCTTAATATTTAATTAAAGTAAAAGTAGATCTATTGATTTCAAAGGTCATTACAAATTATTTTTATATCTAGAACGTTACAAACTCTTTAAAGTTCATTGAAGATTTATTATAAAATTTTATAAGAATTTATCAAATATAAATTATATTAAAAGTTCATTAACTATATTTCAAATCAAGTATGTATGTAACGAGACTCAATCTTAATTTTTGTTTGCCGTTTCTTTTTAAGTATAGTTTTCCTAGTAGCTCTTGGAGGTCTGTTTGTTATAGGTTTTTAAGAAGAGATTTTTTTAGTAGATTTTGTTCTAATAGAGTTTTTATAAGTAGATTTTTAACAAAAATAAGTAGATATCATATGGGGAGATTAAAGATATATAATATTGAATACCTTTATGTTTCGATGATGAACAAATGTGTAATGATGTCAATTTCACTTGTCGAATGCATATTGAATTGATTGATATATGTTTTGATATGTTAAGTATCAAGAAAATGTATGTGCTTATGTTTATGGATAATTCTAAAAATTTCTATGAGAAATCTGTGTCTAAGCATACAATATTGATTCATGGAGATTTGAGGATCGACATATTCACAAACAGATCGATACATTCATTAAAGCTTGATATGTAGAGTTCATAGGGTTGATACATGTAAAGTCAGAGGCTTGGGAAGAAATTACAAAGTCATTCAGATCAATACATGCGAAGAAAAGATCTATATTTTTAAAGTCAGAGACTTGGAAACTATTTATAATTTGGAGCATATCGATACTTGCACAGAATAGATTGATACTTTACAAGTCAAAGAGTTCGAAAATATTTACAAGTTCAATTAGATCAATGTCTGCATAGAAGAGATCGATACTTTGCAAGTCAGAGAGTTTAAAAATATTTACATGCTCAATAAGATCAATACCTTCATAAAAGAGATCAATGTGTTGTAAGTCAGAGAGTTCAAAAATATTTACAAGCTCAACCAGATCGATACTTTCATAAAAGATATTGATACATTACAAGTCAGAGAGCTCAAAATTATTTACGAACTCGCCTAGATCGATAGATAAAGGCAAATAAATCGATACTCGATAGCAAAGAAATTTTCAAAACTCAAATTTAATGAATGGATCAATACCCTAGTCTAAACAAATCGATACATTGCACCGATTTTAAACATAACGGTAACATTTTTAGACACAATGGCTAGTTTAAAAAGAAAATCTTCACTCAAGGTTCTTAAAAAGTATCCGTTGGAGAAAATCAAGGAAGATATCCAACACTATATAAAGAGCTCTCAGGATAGAGATTAAAACAAGAAAGAGATATACAAAATTCAAGAAAGTGATTCAAGAGCACTAAAGCAAAAATTTGAAATATCAACAGTCAACAAGTGCTACAAATTTGAAAAACACCCAGTGAGCTTTATTGTTCATATTCTTATTTTCTTGAGTGAAAAGTTATGTGAGCTGAATTTATAAATCTATCATTTAAAGAGGATATTTCTTCTTAATTCTTTTTAGGATTATCTTTCATTTTGGGTTTTACTTCACCCATTTAAAGAAGAGTTGTAATTGTGTTACACTTCACTCGGTATAAAGTAAGTTGTGTTAGTTGCCCTTTACTATAAAGAATGAGTTATATTGGGTTACATTTGAACTAATGTTTCACTAAAAGTCTAAACATATTTAGAGAAAATATCATTTGATTAGAGAGTTTATAGCAGATAAACGTTTGGTCGTGCAGAAAACCACTTCTGTGGATAACGTGGCGATGACACAGTAGCAACTGGATGACTACCTAGAGAGGATGGATATTAGATACCAATGTGATTGACTCTAGTGCAAGTGAAAATTTGTTGGAGATATGCCATAAAACTAATTGTGTCATATAGTTTAGGGATATTATTCTATTTATATAAATATTTTTGTAATTAATTGTAAATTTATTTACAATTAATAAAATGACATATTATATTATTTTGTATAATTAGTTGTTAATTATATATTTAATGCAGAATAAGATCCCGTGATGTATTATGATGTCAAGACTCTATCTGTAAAGATTTGTAGATATGAGTACAGAGTCTTTAATTTAAATATATCCAAATCTATTCATAGTTGAGGTAATGTTATATGAGAGTATAACATATTATGATTAGTATGTTTGATGCTGCCAAGGATTAATATTAGATACTAAAAGTTGGGTAATGAGTTTCATGTCATAAGGGCAAAAACATGAGTGATACGTTGGAGAACGTGTTACTAAATATAATGAATTACATTGGTGATTATCTATAGTTAATGATACGTCACACAGTCATACTAATGTACTGCTAGTCCTTTAACCTAAGATGTCACGGCTGCCCTCCACATTAAACTAGCCACGCTTGGTAAAAGAAGCTTGATGGCAATGTGTTATTAGTGTATGAGGACAGATGATAACCATGATGAAATTTGTTGGCTTAGATATTGGAGTTTGAGATTCTAAGTGGGGATGTCATACATAGGAAATAAATCTCTAGGCAAAGTACATGTTTCTGAAAAAGGTATTTTCGGATAAACAAATCCTGTACATGATTTAAGTTTCTGTTCCTATGATTGAGCTAGGGGTTTAACGATTCTATGACCCGCACTTAATTTGGAGTCGACAATAGATGTACTCTACTACATGCACGTATTACTATATGAGTTTATCTTGAATATTCATTCATTTGTATCTGGGGGTCATGACATCTTGCTAGAGGTTGCTTGTGATCATTGAGAACTTTAATTACAAGGAGTTGCATGAAGTGATGCGAAAGGGTTCGTATATGTCATGCCTCCGCCCGTAGAGTCCATACATAACAACTGCCACAGACACTCAAGACACATTCTAAACCTCTGATTATGTCTCTCAAACTTGTAAGGCTGTTTCGGTACCTGTCTCTGTATGATTATTTTTATAAACTTGTCTTTCAAAGACATTTCCAAATTATCTCTCAAATAATAATATATTTAATTTAAAATACATACAGGGTACATAATCAAATTACATTCTTTTATCAAAACATACCCAGTGAACTATAATAAAAAAATAAGTGAGTTGAGGATAAAAATAACGCCTGAGGGCGTTACACCCTTAATCAATCACCACCATTTGTACAATACACTTTCCTATTCTCGATCTCCTAAAACTGAAAGGTGAGGGAGTGAGTATATGGGGATATATTCCGTGAGTGGATAAAAAAAATATATTTTAAGAAAATTATTTATAAATGCACATAAATCAATTTATTTTAATAAAATCATAGCATGTTATTCAAAATCAACAGGCTGGCTCCCTTTCTCGGTGATTACCTTAGCTGTAGTAACCTTGAGATCGTTAGTGGGTTTTATGCATGTAAAACAATGTTTATTTAAATAAAATAATTTTTTTTAAGATAAAGAATGTATAATACTTTTTAAAATTAGCCTACCACTGACGTTGGCCTCAAGTAGTCATGTGGTGATATTCATGCATTTTTAATATCAAAATTGGCCTCATGGCCATTCAAATATAATTTCAATCTCACAGGCCATTTGCATTTACTTTAAATAACAACAATGATAAATCTATTTCTTATTTCATAAAATAGTAAGTTTCATAAAATATTTTAAAAATATAAAAACAAATATAAATAAATCCACTCACTGGAAAAGGAAGGGTTACCACTCTAGATTAATCCTCACGTCTAATATGTCATTCTCCCGAGTGTTTGACTCCTAATATCACACATATATAACATCATGAATTATGAGATTCTAAATAATTAATATTTATGCATTAAATGCAATGTTTGTGATATTCGTGTCTAAAATTCCTTAGTCTAACACATATATTAGCATATATAACTTTACGAGCTTTCCACTAACGGTCATTTAGCCGATTTCCAACAATGGAATCTCATGGCTGTAATTATTTCAAAATTTGCATTTTTATCTAAAATGGTTATACACATTCTGAGTGTTATTTTACGCTTATTTAGCATTATATAATTCTAATTATCTTAATTCTACACGATCTATGTTTCCTTTGTGTCATTCATGGTGAATTTTCAGGTGAACAGTAAAATTTATATTTCAAATATACTCAAATCTATAAAATTGAACTTCAAATGGGTTTATAGGCTTACTTTTAGCTTGTAGAAGTCCTTATAATCCTCACATCATCATTTGGACTCAAAATCCCCAATTTATTCGACACCCTAGTTTCTTCCTTTTTGTTTCTTGCCATTTTTTAGTCCAAATATGGTACTATATTGTAGATGAGAAGATGGAAAATCATTTGGCAACCAATTTGGACAAAATTGTTGAAGAAATTTTCAAAGTCTAAGGATTTATGTGAGTGTTAGTGAGAGAGAGTATTTTTTAGAGAAAAAAAAGAATACTTAAATGAAGAAGACACTGGGGTCGAATCTCCCCTTGAGTATTTATAGAAATTAATGAAAAGACTAAATTAACGTTGAATTTTATCCTGATTTACGTCATGTATCGATACCTATGAACTAGATATCGATACTTTTAGGATGGGTATCTATACATTTGTCTTTATGTGT
>JAXCLQ010008710.1:24243-44001 GCA_035584115.1 Cedrela odorata
TTACGTCATGTATCGATACCTATGAACTAGATATCGATACTTTTAGGATGGGTATCTATACATTTGTCTTTATGTGTCGATTCCCCTCTTTTTGAAGTATTGACACTTCCATTCCAAATATCGATCTCTTTATGCTCAAAATAGATTTTAACATATTTTATTCATTTCCTAGCACCTATTTCGTTTACCTTTCAAAGACTCTGCCTCCGATCATCAGTAAGGGCGTTGCCCATTAACCCCGCTCCCTAACCGGTTAGCGAGATGGCCGAATGCGTCAGCGTAGAACTTTATTATAAAATTCTTCTTATACGAAATTCCAAATCCTAATTTCAATTTCATTGTATTCTCATTATTAAACTTAAATTTAAATTCACCTATGCCTCGATAATGTATCATCTACTTATTAATTATGCATGTGCAAATATGAATGTCATAAATTGACTACTTTACCCTTATGCTTAAAGGACGTGGTTTACAGTATTTGTTCATGTTCAGCTCACGATAAACTCAGGTGATCATACACATTAACCAGTTACTTAATGATGATGGTTATTGTCATTATACAATATTCATTAAGTTAGTTAATGATATTATTTCGATACTTTGATCGAATGATAATTTAATTCTTTATTGTAAAGAATTAATTTCCCGGCTAAAACTTGCTAACACACGTATGCGTGAAAAATATTTCGGATATCGTAAATATGATTTATGGATATATAGAAACTTGAAAAAAATATTTTGTTATAAAGATATTAATAAATAAATAGTTTATTTATTAATAATTAAATAATTATTATTTGATCAAATAGACCATCGGTTGACAAATGGCACCATGTAATGTTGCCAAGTGTCAAATTCTTGATTAGATCTTATTCATTCATTTTGAATCAATGGCTAAGATTAATTCTTTAATTATGATTAAAGAAAAAGAAAAGTATCTTTTACAATTAATGTTTGAAAGTCAAATATTGTAAGATTAATAATTGCACTTTAATATATATAATATTAAATTGTAATCATTTCATTTTATATTATATTGTATAATATTAAAATGTCTCTCTTTCTCTCCCACTCTCTCACCTTTAACATAAATATAACTATATATATTAATGTGATTAATATAAATATATGTTAAGATATTTTCCATTTATTAATTGAATTAATAGAATTGAAATGGATTTTGGAATCCATGGGTGAGTGTTTAACACTTGTAATCTATTATGTTAATTTGATTAAATTGAATAGATGAAAAGGTGTATACGTGGGATTTCATTTAACAATTTGAGATTTCAATTGGGAATTGAAATTGAAATAGTCTTCTTCTCCTTCCTCCTTTTGCCCTTGGACGCAATTGTTGAATGGTGAGAGAAAATTTGTTTTGAACAAAATCTATAAGGAAGAAAGAAAAGAAAAGAGAGAAAGAGGAAGAAGAGGAAATGGATGAAATAGTTTCATAGGCTTCTTCTCTTCCATATGAGTAAGTAGAAATTTTTTAGGGTAGAAAATTTTGTATTAACTTGGTGAAGTTGATACACTTGTTCAAAGTCTTCTAGTATGAATTCGAGTAATCAAAACCCATTGTAATCAACCTGGTGTATGGACACGCCTTGAAGTTGACTCGAAATGAAGCGGCTTGTTCCGGATATTGACATTAAAGTATGTGTACTTTGTCTATGTTGATATTGTATTTAAAATGTTTAAATTTTAAAATATGTATACATACATGTCTATGGTTCTTTAAGAGCTTTTTCGCATGGTATGTGTGACGGCTATAGCTTTCCTCAAATGTGTGCGTGGCTAAGAATTGTTCGCGTCGTGCGTGCCTTGCCACGTCATCAGGAATGTTTTCTTTCTTTGTGGTTGGCGGCTCCATAGGTTCACAGTTAGCGGAGGTAATATTTCAATTAGATTTTCTAACTATTTTGTCATTGTTTATTTTAGTTTTATTTAGAATCTTTTTTACATTGTTTTGTATAGGTCAAATAGGATTCTTAGAATATTATCCGTAAAGTGGTAATAAAACGTGAGGAATCATACTTTGTTTAACTTTTATTACAATGGTGAGTTGTTAGAAGTAGAACTCTGTAGTATTTGCTGCATGTAACCCCTATTAAAACTTTTTAACGAAAATTATATAGTGATTTATAAACCTTTTTATAATATGAAGCCTCACATAATATGATGATCGTAGAATTTTATTTTAATTGAAATCATACAAGTATTTGATTTTGTATAAAATTTTGAATTTAGCTATTGTAATATGAAAATTTGTGAATTCTGCAAATTGATTGTAAAATAAAAATGATTTGAAGTACCAAATGACCTTAAAAAATTACAAAACTTGGTACAGTAGTTTATACATATGTAACTATTTTTTCTATAAACTTTGAAATCTTTACATACATATTTAAATAGTTATAAATATTTTATTGAGTAAATCACAATCCTAAAACAATCAGGACAACTTACTATTTTTTGAAATATTTAATATTTTGAAGTATCAAACGACCTTTAAAAATTATGAAACTTGGTATGGTGGTTTATCCATATGTTTATGGATTGTTCTATAAATTTTATAATTTTTAGAAACATAATTAAATAGTTATGATATTTTTGATTGAGTGAATTGCAATTTTAAAATGATATAGACATATTACTATGGTCTACTTTTTTTATTATTTTGAAAATCTTTTTGAATTCGAAATGCCATGAAAGTTTTATAAATGATAGCATTAAGTGTGTTAAAAAAATCTGTAAAGTTTTAGCTCAATCCCATTTTTGGGTTAAGAGTTAAAAATTCCATAATGTAAAATTTTTTTGCTTAGATTACGTAAACGGGTAATGTAAAAGTAATTGAACTCTAAAAGATTTATTTATGTGGTATTCTAAGTATCCTTAATGAGATAGTTTTTTTATTCTAGGAAGCTTGACACTTTTTGACTATATTTAGAGATAGCTTAAGACCTTAACTTGATTTGAGGTAAGTAATCACATTCATACATTGTTTTGTTGTTTTGATAATGTAAATGTGAATTTGGTGTTATAAATCTTTTTTTTTAATGTTTAGAAAATATTTTATTATTTAATGAATGAATTTATATTACGAATTCCTATAACTTGAATATTTTCAAAGTTAGTTTTAAACAAAGGATTTTTAATTGTATTTTACAAAACTTATTTGTAAAATATTTTATTAATAAGTCAATATTTTATTTTAAATGTGTTATATACTTTGTAAATAAATCAATGCAAGTCACTATGTTATTAATTGATTCTTACATAATTAATTTGAATGAAATGTTTTGGCTTATATGTCGATAGTATTCTAATTCTAACTATGATTGACCCAGTCGATATATTTGTTTGTCTCAACCAGTTGATATTTTGATATGAATGTGCATATTATCTAATTTTGTTATTAGTTGGCTCACTAGGGGTACAAGTGATAGTATGTGATAAGAGTAACTTAATTGTGTTTTCTATAATAAATGTTTTATAAGCTTCCATATTTAGTTTTATGAATTATGATTCGACATGTTCTCTTACAAAAGTTTGTGAATATTAATCTTCTATTTATTTTGAGAATTATTGAAAATTGTATTTTTGCACAATTTTTTTAATAAAAGTACTTGCCAATCTTTTTATCTATCCTAAAAAGAAAACACATGCATATGTTATGGATTGTATTACTTAATGAGCTGACGTATCACTGCTTATCATTTAATTTTTTAAAAATACGTTGCTTAGAGTGGTGAATGTGTTGGCCCAGGTGGCACACCCAAGAGGGGGTGAATTGGGTTTTAATAAAATTTTAATTAACCGAATTATACTTTTATTCAAGCAATGTAATCCAGATGAATATCTCAATTAAATCAATAAATTATGAATGCTTGAAATGTAAAAGAGAAGGGAATGAGAAAGCAAATTCGAAATTTACAGTGGTTCAGTAAATATGGCTTATGTATACTCTCTCGAATTTTTAGCAACCGAGGTTTTACTAGACTTCTTGTTTGATCAGGGTCAAGTGTAACCAAATACAATTCCTTAACGGTAAAAGGCAACCAAAAAACTTTCTTTAAGCCGGGGGAAGTGAAACCCAATGACAACTTACTTTTACTAGGTGAAATGTAACCTAATACAACTACTTCTTTAAACAGGTGAAGTGTAACCCAAAATCTAGAGTAATCCTTAAAAATGAATTAAAAGATGGATCATTTTTAAAGGATAGATTTACAAGTATGGCTCACAGAAATTTTCACTCAAGATGAAAAAAATATGCAATGTAAAGCTCACTTGGTGTTTTTTAAATATGGATCACTTGTTGAATATTGATCTTCAAATTCTTAGTCAGATTTTCTTAAATCACTTTCTCACTTGTTGAATATTTCGCATCACTTGTTATCACTGTCAAGAAAGCTCATTTATATAGTTGATGAAAATCTCCAACGGATACTTTGAAAGACCTTGAGTGAAAAATTAGCCATTATGTTTGAAAAATGTTACCGTTACGCTTTAAATTGGTGTCATGTATCGATCTCTTTTAACTATAGTATCAATTTGTTCATTTAAATTTGAATATGAATTTTTCTTCGACACCAAGTATCAATCTCTTCTTCTTCAAGTAACGATCTGGAAGAGTTCATAAATAATTTTGAAATATCTGACTTGCAAAATATCAATCTGTTTTATGAAGGTATTGATCTGGTCGAGCTTATAATTTCTTATGAAGTCTCAGACTTAACTTGTATTGACCTGTTCTTGTCAATGTGTTGATCTAGGTTAAGTTATAAATATTTTTGAAGTCTTTGACTTTAAAAGTACGATATGTTCCTTTATATGTATCGATTTGGTTAACTAAATTTCTTTTGAAGTTTCTAACTTAGAAAGTATCGATCATGTTTTCATATGTATCGATCTGCTTGACTTGGTAATTCTATTCGAAGTCTCGAACTTAACATGTATCGATCCTTTTGAAATACTATTATACAACCCAAAAAGGGGGGGTGAATTGGGTTCTTAAGCTTAATTTGACAAATTTCAAATTGTACTTCAATTTAACCACATAATCAAATATAAGCTTATAAAAGTAAAGAGAGTAAGGAGAGAGAGATTGAACACCTTAGATTTATAGTGGTTTGGCTCAACCTCGCCTATGTCACTCCTTCAAGCTTCACTTGAAGATTTCACTATCAACAAGTCTTAAAACCACTCACCCTCACTCAACCTAAGTGAAGAACAAGCCTTGAAACCCCAAGACTCAAATTACAACAAAGGAGATTTTTGGTACTCCTTTAAAACCTCACAAGTGATTCTCTTCCAATCACTCAATATCACTCAACCCAAGTGAAAGAACACTTCTTTCACTCTTTCACAAATAAGAATGAGTAGAAATTCGGATTACACCTTCAAATAATTCTCTAATAAGTGAGAATATTACAAAATGAAAGAACAAGGTGTGAGAAATGTGTTTATAGCACTTTGCAAGCACAATATTTGATTTTAACTTAAAAGAAGTTTGTAAGCACTTTAATTTGAGATAAATACACTCATAATACTAAAAACTTGATTATGAATGAGAATATGACTTGTATTTATAGATATAATTTGAAAACTAGCCGTTAGGCTTATAAAGAATTCAAAATTCGGGCTTCAACGGTTATGAACAGTATATGCTATAGTAGACACTATAGTCATGGTTTTTATAATTTTGAAAATCTTGCGATTTAGTCCCCGAAAATCTTGTAGTTTAGGTCCCATTTTAGTTTTGAAACATACGATTAAGTTTATATTCTATGTTTCAAAAATGTATCTTTTAGTGCATTTTGTAAGTATTAAAACTATGATTTTGCATAAAATAATTGAGCTCACAAACATACCATAATTACACATATATAAACTTATTTTCTAAGATTTAAGAATAAATACCTTTAACTTGTATATTGATTCTTTAACTTGAATCCATGATGCTTCCTTGTTCATTTACTTGATCGAATTAATATATTTGTTATCATCAAAACATGAGTTTGTATAAAACTAAGGTCAACAATCTCCCCCTTTTTTATTGTGACAAAATGTTTTATTAAAGTAGGAATTTTCTTGAGAATGAAGACATGCTCCATCTTTGAGTTTGAATGAATTTTCCCTACAAAAAGAAATACTACAAGCAAAGAAAAGAAGCACTTCTATATATATTTTATCATATTATCCACATATGCTCCAAGTGTTACTTTTTATCACATATAAGAATTACAAAAGAAATTTTCCCTAATGCATAGATATAATTCTCCCGCTATCAATAATAATCATTTACATATTAATCAATTTATTACAAATGTATGTTTTATGACCAATACATCAAAACCAATTTAATAATGATAATAAATAATCAACAAATATAACAATAATATTATCATCAAAGCTCTAAATACCAATTTCAATAAAATATCATCAAGCTTTATATTACAACATTAATAGTATCATTTATTACAAAACTATATATACCAAATTATTAAACCAACAAATATCAAATGCTATATTTCTCCCCAAATTCAAATATGTCTCCCCCTATATTTCTTATCATAAGGACTCTATAATTTCTCCCTCTTTGGTATTATCAAAAAGAGCTATAAAGTATATAAAAAAAAAATGACAAACAATATGCATGATACTAAAGTTTTATTGTGTACTAAAACATCAAAAGATCTATAAAGTACATATATAAGAAAATCTCAAGCACAAGTATCTCAATTCCTCAA
The DNA here is from genome assembly GCA_035584115.1 of Cedrela odorata. Lineage (NCBI taxonomy): Eukaryota > Viridiplantae > Streptophyta > Magnoliopsida > Sapindales > Meliaceae > Cedrela > Cedrela odorata. Next base: position 31,002 of record JAXCLQ010008710.1, read on the forward strand.
CAATAAAACCATAAGTTCAAACAAGAAAAATGTTAAGCTAAACATAAGTTCAAAATTCAAATCACAAAGTTCAAAGTGCAAGCCATTATAAACCATAATTACTTCAAAGTACTAGTTTGATACCAAAAGACATGAACATAAATGATGCATGAAAATAAACAAGAAAAAGATTATGTGTCCAATAATCAAGTAGGAGATGTCTCGAATTTATTGCAAAGGATGATTGATTACCATAAACAAAATTTGATCAAGATACAAAAACATGAGTTTAATTGGTTTAGAAAGCATGTGAAGCTGACAAGAAAGTGTTTATATTATTCTTTCAAAAACGTGAACAGTTAAAGTCTAAATTTATGCCAAGTGTTGTAACAAATTCTAAACTTAATGAGACCGTTTTTGAGCTTTGGTATTTTCACAAAAGTTGTATCCCTACTTATCTTTCCAATGCATCTAATCTTACTAAAAACCAAAGTACCTAGCTTAAGTTATGGTCTAAATACCAATATTGGTCCATATATCATTTCAAGCTCGACCAAAATTCTATTTTATCTTGTGGACTAATTTTGAACCCTTAATAGAATGATTTAGGCTTTAATCTCCCTTAAGAAATGTAGCTCTGGATGTGTAGATAAAATTTGACTTTAGAATCATCTAATTTGGGCTTCTTAATCTTCAGTTATGACTATTTAAATATCAAAAGGTTAAATAGGTGCAGTTTCATAATATTTTGGTTTTTGGAAGTGCATCTCCTTAATTTATGATATTGGAACATTAATGTTTGGCATAGAAAAGAGAAATTTCAATCATAATCGATTTGATTTCTTTTCTTAGCCATTTTTGAATGAACTGTAATGCATGTAGTGTGGAAAACACAATAAAGACACAAATCATAGACAAACAACATCAAGTAGGTTTTAAGATTCCAAGTTCTTGTTTTAAAGAACAAATTTATCTTCAAAGAGTAGTTTGGAAAAATATCTGTAATTTGATTTTCAGTTGGAATCGATTCCATAGTAATATTACCTTTTTGAACATGGTCTCTAAAAAAATGACGTTTAATCTCAATGTGCTTAGCTCTAGAGTGACATACCGGATTTTTTGACAAATTAATGGCACTTGTGTTATCACAAAAGATGGGAAATTTCTTAAGTGTGATCCCAAAGTTTTTAAGAGTATGTTACATCCAAAGTATTTGTGCACAACAACTACTGATAGCTATGTATTTTGCCTCGGCTGTAGATATGGCAACAGAATTTTGCTTTTTACTGAATCAAGAGACTAATGAGTTTCCTAGGAAATGACATGTGCCACTCGTACTTTTTCTGTCAACTTTACAATTGGCAAAATTAGTATCAGAATAGTTAATCAATTCAAAGTGTTTAAATATTCGTTTCACAGCATGGAGGTGACATTCTTTAGGGCAAGATTGAAATCTATCACACAAACATATACTAAACATAATATCAAGTCTACTAGCAGTTAAGTACAATAAGGATCCAATCATACCTTTATATTTCTTTATGTCCACATTAGTACCATTTTCATCTTTGTCAAGCTTTAGAGTGGATCTCATTGGAGTTGCAACACTTTTTGAGTTCGCCATCCCAAATCTTTTGAGAAGATCCTTGATGTATTTAGGTTGGTTGATGAAGATCCCATCTTGCAATTGCTTAATTTGTAGACCGAGAAAGAACTTTAACTCTTCCATCAGGCTCATCTCAAATTCATGACTCATACATTTAGAGAATTCTTCACATAACAAATTACGAATAGCATCAAAAATGATATCATCGACATATATTAAACAATGAGTAAATCTTGACCCTTATGCTTGATGAAAAGTGTAGTGTCTACTTTACCTATACTAAAACCATTTTCCAAAAGAAATTTACTTAACCTTTCATACCAAGCTCTAAGAGCTTGTTTTAATCCATACAATGCCTTAGTTAATTTGTAAACATGATTTGGACATTCATTATTTTTAAAATCTTGAGGTTGTTCTAAATAAACCTCTTTCATGATATATCCATTTAGAAATGTACTTTTAATATCTATTTGAAATAAAATAAAATTTTTATAACAAACAAATGCAAGCAACATTCTAATTGATTCTAGTCTAGCTACAAGTGCAAAAGTTTCATTAAAATCTATTCCTTCTTCTTGGTTGTACCATTTAGCTACTAATCTAGCTTTGTTCCTAATCACTACATCAGATTCATCCATTTTGTTTTTAAATACCCATTTAGTACCAATGACGGATTGATATTCCGGCCTAGGAACTAATTCTCATACTTTGTTCCTTTTAAATTGGTTTAAATCTTCTTGCATTGCCATGATCCAATATTCATCATTTTCAGCCTTAAGAAAGGTTTTAGGTTCAATTTGAGATATGAAAGCTAAATTGTTGCAAATTAATCTAATGGATGATCTAGTTTTTATTCCATGAGATGATCTCCTATAATTAAATCTTTTGGATGAGATTTTGCAAACCTTCTCTCCTCGAGGAGTGCATGAACATCTTTTTCATCCTTAGTTGTATCATTTTCTTGTGAAAGATCTTCTCCTTGTTGAGCTTTATCCTTAGGTGTGACTTTGCTTGATTTTTCAACATGCAAGTCTTCAATTTCCTTCACAATTTCATTATCATAAATATCTTTTTCCTTGGAGAATTGGTTAGTCTCATAAAAAATAACATGTATAGATTCGTTAACAACTAAAGTATGTTTGTTAAATATTTTACAAGCTTTGCTAGTCATTGAATAACCAAGAAAAATTCTAATATCAGATTTTGAATCAAATTTTCCTAAGTTATCATTGGTATTTAAAATAAAGCATTTAAAACAAAAAATTAAAATATCTAATATTGGGTTTCTATCATGCCAAAGCTCATAGGGTGTCTTGTTGAGAGAAGGTCTTATTAATATTCGATTTAAAATATAATAAGCGGTGTTAACGGCTTCGGCCTAAAAATATTGTGGTAAAGAATTTTCATGAAGTAATGTTCTAGCTGTTTCTTGAAGAGACCTATTCTTTCTCTTAACCACATTATTTTGTTGAAGAGTCCTAGAAGATGAAAATTGATGATCAATGCCATGTTTATCACAAAACCTTTTAAATGCATGATTTTCAAATTCACCACTATGCTCACTTTTAATGCAAGTGATTGTGACTCCTTATGCATTTTGAACTCTCTTTGAAAATTTAGAAAAAACGTGTATTACTTCATCTTTTGTAGCAAAAAAAAAACCCATGTAAACTTGAAAAATTATCCACAATAACAAATACATAGTGCTTACCACCTAGATTTGCAATTCTAGAAGGTCCAATGGTCTAGAAGTGGAGATATTCATTTTAGATTTAAAAGAAGTTTTAACTTATTTTTCAAATTGACATGCATCACAAATTTTATCTTTCACAAAGTCAATTTTTGGAAAACCTTTTACAAGATCATTTTTAAGGATTTTTGAAATCAATTCCATGCTTATATGTCATAATCTCTTATGCCATAACCAACTATTATCATGCAAAATAGAAAAATAATTATTACCATTTGATGCACAATCAATATCAATAGTGTACACATTTCCATTTCTAATTCCAACAAAATTGATTTTATCATTAAGCATCGATAATCATTTCTATCATTAAGCATTAAGCTTTTTAAAATATTTTCAGCCTAACCTTCCAATATGTATAATCATTTCTATCAAAAAATGGGGATCTAGTTGTGGAATGTCCCTCCAAGTGTCCTAGGGCTACCATTGATCTTTTCTTAGACGATTAAGTCCTAAATAAGATAACAAGACTCTAATACCAATTAAAATACTATTAAACAACCCAAGAGAGGAGGGGGGCTATGAATTGAGTTTTTTTAGCTTAATTTGACAAATTTTAGATTGTACTTTAATTTAACTACACAATCAAATATAAGCTTATAAAAGTAAAGAGAGGAAGGAGAAAGAGATTGAATACCTTAGATTTATAGTGGTTCGGCTCAACCTCGTCTACGTCTACTCTTTTAAGCTCCACTTGAAGATTTCACTATTAACAAGTCTTGAAACCCCATGACTCAAATTACAACTAAGGAGATTTTCGGTACTCCTTCAAACTTTACAAGTGATTATTTTCCAATCACTCACCCTCACTCAAACTAAGTGAAGAACAAGTCTTAATACCCCAAGACTCAAATTACAACAAAGGAGATTTTTGGTACTCCTTCAAAATCTCACTTGTGATTCTCAACCCAAGTGAAATAACACTTCTTTCACTTTTTCACAAATAAGAATGAGTAGAAATTTGGATTACACCTTCAAATAATTATCCAACAAGTGAGAATATTACAAATGAAAGAATAAGGTGTGAGAAATGTGTTTATAGCACTTTGTAAGCTCAAAATTTGATTTTAACTTAAAAAAAGTTTGTAAGCACTTTGATTTGAAAGAAATACACTCACAACACTAAAAACTTGATAATAAATGAGAATATGACTTGTATTTATAGATATAATTCGAAAACTATCCATTAGGCTTATAAAGAATTCAAAATTCGGGCACCAATGGTTATGAACAGTAGATGATACAATAGATGCTACAGTCATGGTTTTCATTGTTTTCAAAATCTTGCAATTTGGTCCCCGAAAACCTTGCAATTTAGTCCTTATTTCAGTTTTGAAAATTTTGATTAAGTTCATATTTTATGTTTCAAAAATATATCTTTTAGTGCATTTTGTAAGTATTAAAACTATGATTTTGCACAAAATAATTGAGCTCATAAACATACCATAATTACACATATATAAGCTTATTTTTAAATATTTAAGAATAAATATCCTTAACTTGTATATTGATTCTTTAACTTGAATCTATAATGCTTCTTTGTTTATTTGCTTAATTGAATTAACATATTTGTTATCATCAAAATATGAGTTTGTATAACACTAAGGTCAACACCTTTAAACTCTAAATATCGTTGTTTGTTGAATGCATCAATGTGCATACTATAGGTATTGATTCTTTTGTACATGTGTCGGTCTCTTTAACTCTATTTATCAATACTATAGGTTCAAACACAGATTTCTCACAGAAAATTATTTAGTTTTGTTCATAAACATAATCATGTGCATTTTCTTAACGCTTAACATATTCAAACATATTTTTGTCAATTGAATTTAAATTAGTATTCATATTCTCCACCTTTTTGTCAGCAATCAAAGAAAACATTCAATTATTCAAAAATTTAAACAACTCAAACAAATGTGAATGAGACAATGTGAAAAGAACAACAAATTATATTGATTACCAATTTTTCATTACATGGCATTCACAAATATAACAAAAAACACAAAGCACATACACAAAACTAAAAAACACCAAACAAACAAAAATAGCACAAACATAACCTAAAAATTAATTGGAACTACTATCGTTGTTTAAGTGAACAGGACGAGAAGCGCTTAGCTATGAAGCATACAACGACTGATAATTGGAAGGTGGCAGTCATAGTCCAAATGATGTAGCTGTCAGTCTGCGATAATAGGTTGGAGTCGCTCCTTGCTATAAGTTCTCCATGAACCGTCAAGCCTCTTTCCAGAACTCGAGTCATAGCTGATCGAGTTGAAAAATCTTCTTCTCGCCACATTTGAGTCGCTTCTTCATGCAATGCATTTGAGTCGTGACAGTAATCTCAAGACTACTAACCCAATCAACTATATCAGAGATAACTGCCCGAATCTTCTTTAAAATGGTCGTGTTGAAGTAGTTGGTGTAGATAGTGCTAGGGCTACTGGCTCAGGCACATGCTCAGGTGTTTGCTGGGCATCCTTCTTTATAAGGGGTTCTAACACGTCCTCTGGCTGAATTACGGGCTCTGCTTGGCCTCTATCTAGGGTCAAGTGCCTATACCTCACTTGGAGTACCCATTCACCATTCGCGTTTTACTTGTATTGCATATGGCGTAATGTGGTCTCCAAAAGGGTCGCTATCACTAAAGGCTTAATTGTATTGACCTTTGCTTATATCCTAGTCAGTCCAGTGGAAATGATGCTTGATATGAGATAGTCGTAGTGAAAGTGACTTGTCCTCGTGGTTGTTGTCCTGATTAAGGCATTGAGCCTCCATACTATCAAGTCCAGCCATCTTTCCTCTATAATACTACTCATCCACCGCATGTCTTCGAGTGTCATCTCTGAGAACAATCCTGATTGTTCATTTAGGTTATAAGACACGATGAGATGCAAGATCCGCTCATGGAAGGCAAGGTACACTGGTTTGTTATCCACCTCCGTAATGTTTGGGTTCTTGAATAGCACTTTACAAGCCTCTAAGGCTTGAAAGTATCCATATGGGTACGTAACTTCACCAACTAGTACGCAAGTCACCCTGGATAATACATTGGCATCTACTTCAAACTCATGTCTTCTGACTAAGCTGGTGAATTCAGTCATCCTCATTCTCCTTGAATGAGGGTCCTTTGCATCCAAGTTTGCATAAAACATTTTGACTAGTTTCTCAAAAACATGTCCCTTTAAACATCAGAAAGTAAATTCAACCAAACTCCTTACACTATTAAAGATAGGAAAATTTTATAGATGCTAAAAAAGTCAAAATCTATTACCCATCTAAGAGCAACCTTTCGATGAAAATATTGGGTATAAAATCGCTCATTAGCCTCTTGATTAGGAAAGTCCATATTCAAAGTGGATAGTTCCATTGTTCATTGCTTTTTCCTTTGATGAGAAACTTTTGGATTTTTTTATGCGAGGCATTTTCAAGTTTGTTTAAAGGATTGGAGAGGATTGAGAGATTTTGAGAAACTTTGCAAGGATAGCTTTAGAGAGAGAAAACTTTTTAAACTTTTCAAATTTTCAATTTTAAAACATAAAAATGGGTAAAAGTATCAATACATTTAGAGATGTATCGATCAGTTTTCAAATCTGAAAAGAATGTATTGATTTGACTTTATGAGATAACAATACTTTTATTCAAAAACTGAGAAAGTATCGATACATTTAATTGGATATCGATACATATTGCAAAGAAGTTGAAAAAATATCGGTACGTTTTTAAATATGTCGATACCTCTCTCATGATGACATATGTCATTCATGTACTTAATTTTGACTACAGTTTTAGAGATTTTTGAAATTTTCGAGTGACATGTGGACGGCGCTTTAAATTTGTAATTATTGCATTTGTCCTATACTAAGGTATCAATCCTACCTCTAAAGAGTATCAATACTTTCTGGAATTAATTTTTAGTATCGATATAAACTATTGACGTGTCGATTCTAAACTAAAAATCATTAAAGGTATCAATACATTCATAAAATTATATTGATCATTTGCAAATGTATTGATACTTATAAAATAAGGTATCGATTCGAAGTTGTCCAAAATAAAAAACATACACAATAACAAGCACAAATAGATTTAAACAAAAATCAATCAATTTCCGTCATTTTTAATTGATTTCTAATTGAACAAAATCATTCACGATCAAGAGGTTTTGTAAAGATATAAGCTAATTGATCATTTGTGTTGACATATTCTAGATAAACCTTTCATTTACTAACATGTTCTTTAATGAAATGATTTCGAATCTCTATATGTTTTGTTTTAAAGTAATACACTGGATTTCAAGTAATATTAATGGCACTAGTGTTGTCACAAAGAATATGAATCTTATTTATATCCATGTCATGATCTTATAATTGGTGGTTAATCTATAATAGTTTAGCACAACAACTACCTACTAGTATATATTCTGCTTCAGTAGTTGATAATCAACTGTGCTTTGTTTCTTGCTGAACCAAGATACTAGTGCATTTCTTATAAAATAATAAGTGCCACTTATGCTTTTTCTATCTATTTTGCAACCCTCATAATCGACATTTGAATATTATTTTAATCCAAACTCACCAACAAAAGAATGTCAGGTCTAGAAATAGTCAAATACAGTAGAGAACCTATGATGCCTTTATATAATTTGGGATCAATATTCTTTCATATTTCATCTTTATCTAAGGAGGTAAATGAAGCCATGGGAGTTTGTATAGATTTTCTTTCTATCAGTTCAAACTTTCTCAATAGCTCTTTAATGTATTTTGATTGAAAGATATAAACTTCATCATTTGTTTATTTTATTTGAAGACCTAAAAAGAAATTTAATTATCTCATCATGTTCATTTCAAATTCACTTTTTATAAGATTTGAAAATTTAGTACATAAGGATTCATTTATGCTTCCAAAAATGATGTCATCAACATAAATTTGAACTAATAAAATATTATCATTTTTTGTTTCAATAAAATGTATAGTATCAACACCTCCCTTACAAAATTATGCTTAAACAAAAATTAACTAAGTTTTTCATACCAAGCTCTATGAGCTTATTTCAAACCATAAAGTCTCTTAGTGAATTTGTAAACATGATTTGGAAATTTATAATTTTTAAAATCGGGAGGTTGTTCTACATAAACTTCTTCATTTATAAATTCATTTAGAAATGTACTTTTGACATCCATTTGATAGAGTTTGAAATTTATAAAACATGCGAAGGTTAAAAGCATTCTAATGGCTTCTAGTTTAGCTACTGGTGCATAGGTTTCATCATAATCTATTCATTCTTCTTGACTATAACCTTATGCAACTAGTCTAGCTTTGTTTCTATTGATTGTACCATTTTTATCTACCATATTTCTAAATACCCACTTAGTACTAATTATTGAATGATCATTAGGTCTAGGTATTAATGTTTATACTTCATTTCTTTCAAATTGATTTAGCTCCTCTTGCATAGCTATTAACCAATTTTCATTCTCTAAAGCATCCTCAATGTGATTTGGTTCTATTTGATATAAAAATGCTTAATTCTAAATCTCTTCTATGTTTTAAGGAATTTCCTTAGTTTTTCTTCTAGTTTTAACTCCTTGAGAATGATCTCCAATTATTTGCTCCTTTGGATGATTTTTGGCAAATTTTCAAGTTTTGGGCAAATCATGTGAAGTTTATTCTTCTTAAACAACTTATTTATCCTTTTTTTAGAGGCTTTACCTAAATTTAAGTTTTCCATACATTTTACAATTTCAAGCTCTTTTTCTTTTGCTATTAATTTAACAAAGTCGGGATCAAGTTCATCAAAAGTTACATGTATGGTTTCTTCCATGACTTGAGTTCTCTTGTTGAATACTTTATAGGTTTTGCTTTTAGAAGAATATCCTAGGAATATCCAAATGTCAAATTTTGCTTCAAACTTTTCAAGATTATCTTTAGTGTTAAGAATATAACAATTATATTCAATGACTCTAAAATATTTAATCCTGTGTTTTCTTTGATAGATAAGCTCATAGGAAGTTTTACTTGAGATTTTTCTTATTAGAACTTTATTTGTAATAAAGGTTTCAAAAGTATTACTCTCTTTTTTTTTAGGAAAAATACTCATGTGAATTTAGAGTAATCATCAACAATTACATATGCACAGAGTTTTCCTCCTAAGGATTCAAAAAGATCTATATGTAAAAGTTCTAGGGGTCTTGTTGAAGAAATTAAATTCTTTGATTTAAATGATGTTTTAACTTGTTTTCCTAATTGACAAGAACCATACACTTTGTCTTGGTAAAGTTTAGATTATGAAGGTCTCTTAATAAGGCTTATTTAACTAATTGTCGTATGAGATCCATGCTACAATGTCCTAATCTTCTATGTCATTTCTAAGAATCATCATATAGAACTTGCAAATAAATATCATTCAATTCATTCAAGTTATCTAATTTTATGATATACACATCACTATTTCTAAGTGCATAGAAGAGTTTATTGGCATGTTCATCAAACACTTCACAATTATTTTTGAGAAATATAACTTTATATCCATAATCATACAATTGACTAATACTAAGCAAGTTATATTTCAAGCCTTTAACATATAAGACATCTTTAATTAAAATATAATTTATACCAATGGTTCAAATACCTTTCACCTTGCCTCGACTATTGTCTCCAAAAATCACATCTTTTCTTTCCTTTTTCTTTAAGTGGAGAAATAACTTTTTATTTTTCGTCATATGTCTTGAGCAACCATGGTCTAGGAACCACTTTTTCTTGTACTTGTTACTCTTCACATGAGTTCCTTACAAAATAGACAAGTTTATTTTGATACCAAGTGACTTTGGGTCTAGAAAGGTTAGTACCTCCCTTTGGAACCCACTTCAATTATTCACATGTATTCCTATGGTTTTAGAGCCTTTGGGAATCCACATCAATTTTGCTCAATTGTATGCACAGTTCTTAAGGGCATATACATAACTATAATGTCCCTTTTTACAACAATGACATGATGAATTGGCTTGTTTGTTGACTTAACTTAATAAAATATTTTGAATAAGCCTTTTGTTTAACATTTTGTTTGTATCCAATAATGGATTTATCAAAAACAAGTATTTGATTAGCTAATAATTTATCCAAGGTTTCCCTTCCTTAGGTACATTTTGCTAACAAACCAATTAGATCTTTGACTTTATTCATAAGTAAGTCATTTTCTTTAACTAATGTATACGTAGATATATAAGATTCATGTTTTTTTTTTTTTTTACCTTTTGCTTAAGTTCATTATTTTCTTTAATAAGCAATGAATTTTTTTTTCCTTATTTCTTTATGCTTACTAAACAATGATTTAAAGTCATTTCTAAGTTCATCATATAATTGAAATAGTTCTTTGTATGACACGACATGCTCACTATCACTATCTTCACTATAATATAATTCATATGATGTACTATCAAGTTTAGAGCATACCTCATCATCATTCTTCTCCATGAGAAACAAGTTTAAGTATTCGCTCTCGGATGATGAAGAACTTGATTCTTTAGTAGAGTCATCTCATATTTGCCTTCATTACTTTTTTTCTTGTCCTTTTTGTCTTTTTGGATTTCATAGGGCATTCTAGTCTTATATGGCCGGGCTTCTTACATTCATATGATATGATTTCCCTTTCTCCTTCCTTGTCTTTGACCTTCTTGTATCGATCTTTTTGCAAATATTTTCTTTCTTTATATTTAATTGCTTTTGATTTTTCTTTCTTGAAATATATTCTCATTTACTTTGCCAAGAACATGCAATTTTATTCTTCATTTGAATTAGCCTCACTTTTACTTTCCTTTTGTTTTCTGCTCTTCAAAGCAATGTTTTTTCTTCATTTTTCTTTATCATTATCTTCATTTCTTTTTGCTTTCAATTCATACGTCATTAGTGAACTAAAAAGTTCTTCGAGTGGCAAGATCCTTAAGTTTTTTTATTCTTGAATTGTAATGACCTTTGCTTCCCATGACCTAGGTAAACATCTCAAAAATTTTCTTATAAAGTCAATGTTAGATTATGATTTACCTAATGATTTCAAGTCATTTATGATGTTAGTAAATCTAGTAAACATCTTCTTGATGTTGTCATGTGGTTTTACTTTGAGTAATTCATAATCATGTATTAGCATATTTATTTTAGAGTCCTTAACTCTACTAGTAGCTTCATGTGTAATCTTTAACATTTGCAAAATGAAATTTTCATTTTTGCATTTAGAAATTCTATTAAATTCGGATCTATTTAAGGCATAATAAAGTATGTTCATTGATTTGGCATTTAATGTTTGGAGATTTTTCTCTTCTAAAGTCCAATCTCTCTTAGGTTTTACCATATGTCCTTTGGTAACTTCATTCTCTATGATGGGTTGAATGTATCATTCCTCTATAATACTTCAGATTTCAAAATAAAGAGTGAATAAGTAAATTGACATCCTTTTTTTTTTTTTTTTTTCAATAAGTATAGTTATTACCATTAAAGAAGGTTGGTCTATTTGTAGGTTGCCCTTCAAATACTTGAGATGGTACATTGTTAAAAGTGGTCATTATATCTACTACTTTGGGTTGTTAAGCCTGTATGAAAAGAAAAGTTTTGGTTCTGATACCATGTCACGCCCTTGTCTGTAGTTGTCACGTGTGGGGTCCACACGTGAGAACCACTACAGACCTTCGAGACACATTCTTATCCCTGAACATGTCCCTCGGGCCTATAAAGCTGCTTGGGTACCTATTATCCCTGTATACTCAAGTATCTTAAAACAATTCTCAAAACAGTTATAATCACATTCATAAAAGTATGTCTCTCTAAGACAGTTTTCAAATCATCCCACCATGGGCATATATTTAAATTAAGATACATGTCGAATATTTATCAAATGACATCATTTGATGTTCATAAAATACGTACATAATATAATTTATCAAAAGATACCTAGTGGACTAATCCATACAAGTCTGTGAGTCTGGAATAAAACTAATATCTGAGGGTGTTACATCCTTTATTGATCACCACCACCTGCGAAATACACTTCTTAATCTCAATCTCCTGAAAACTAGGAAATGAGGGGCGTGAGTATATAGGGGTATACTCCGTGAGTGGAAAAAATACTGTTTAATAAAATGATTATTAATGCATATAAAACAATTCTATGTTGATAAAAACATGACCTGTTAATCAAATCACTAGACTTACTCCTGTTCTCGGTGATTACCTTGGCCGTGGTAATCCCAGGACCGTTAGTGGGCTTTATGCACTAAAAGCAATGCTCATTTTAATAAAACCATTTCATTTTTAATATAAATAAGGCATGCTGTATTTTTAAAACTAGCCCATCACTAATGTTCGCCTCGAGTAGTCATGTAGTGATACTCATGACTGTCCTCGACAATCCCGCAGGTGAGCAACTCTATATCATATAACTGTCTCACCTGCGGCGCACTCACCTAGGCGACCTCTCATAGGTCTGTTTCTAGGCTCCTACCCTGTAGCTACAGTCACATACAACTCTTGGCCCTCTCGGCCATATCACCATTTCAATGCCACAAGCATATATATATATATATATATATATATATGTATATATATTCAAAATCAATTCATTTCACATCACAATATAGACATGCAATTTCAATTTCAAATCATTATAAAGCATG
>JAXCLQ010008720.1:4721-40040 GCA_035584115.1 Cedrela odorata
CTTAACTTGAATTTATATTAATTGGTCATTTATGCAGTGGTAGCAACTATAACTTTTTTGGGTACATTAAGAAAACAATAGATTTGACAAGATTAACTTTTGTTTTAACTTAATCATATCATATTAAGCAATGGCGTAGAGGAAACTACAATGTTTAACTGATCACAATAATGAAAATTAGAATAACCTGACAGAAATGATCCAGTATAACCCACACATGTCTGGGCAATGTAAGGTAATAACATGTTTGAATTTCCCCACGATATAAAACAATTTCCTTTTCAATTGAAGAAACAGAATGGTATATGCATATCTCTTATTGCAAAAGTTTTTGTTGGACTTTTACACCATATATATGACGAGTTTCTATGTTTTAATCACATAACTGAAAATGGATGCATGCCCTGGGTAGCATTGTATGTGTAGCTGTATTACTATTGATTGATTATGAATGAGAACCTGGAGGGATATTGAGAAGTTGTGATCTACAATTAGTGTCAGGTTTCCCAGTCAAATCGAATATGGTGGGAGTGTATAAATGCATTGTTATATTTGAGATGTAGCGTGCTAGCACCACCAATCCAATTTCAGAAATAGGAATAGACTATGGAAAATTAAGCTGCATTTACATTATATAGATATATATATGTATTGTGATCACGGGGTGTACATAAATGGGGACTACCATTCATTTCTATGGAGAGCAAATGAAAATTAACTTAATTATGAAGGGAAAATCTAGAATTACTAATTTTAATTCTATTTTCATACTTTGAGTAATTAATCAATAATTAGTTTGTATTTTGGATATGATTTTTAGAAAGTTCTTTTTTTGTAAAAAAATTTAAAATATATTTTATCAAGTACTTTCATATATATATATATATATATATTTATCTATTTTAAATGAATAATAAAAAATACGGGTAATATTATAGATACAAACTTCTATACGAACTCATTCAAAAATAATGTTAGAGATACAAACTCGTATATAAACTCATTCATACAAACTGATATGCCAGTGTTATATTATTACTAAATATTCTACATTTTTATATAGGTAAATGACCACATAGTAAAAGAAAAATGAATTATATGAAAAATGTGGTAACAATATAATTGTGTCACATTATATATAAAAAAAATTGTATAAGAATTTATTTTTGAGTATTATTAACAAAATAAATATCAAAATTCTTGGTAATTTAACTCTTACAATCTAACAATAAATTATGTAAATATTAGTAAGTTATATTTGTAATTATATTTTGAAAATATAATTTCCAACTTTCATCACAAGTGATGATGTGTAATTTATTAATTGGATGTTAAATTCTTATAATTTTTAAAATAATTAATTAGTCCCCGTTATTATTCAATTGATGAAAAACACATCACTTGAAATTAAAAAAGTAATATAATATTAAAACATGGTAAATACTAATTTATTTAATTATTAATATTTATATATCATTTAATCATCTTAATAATTAATAAATTAATTACAATAATTATTTAAGTTAAGTAAATACTATTACCCAGTCGTTGATTAGGGCAAACTCCTGTGTTCAGCATGCATTTGCTTGTTTGCATCGTCACGAGGTAAGCTTTGAGACGGGTGGTTTTAAGGTAAAACTAGTAACTTTTCGGACAGGAACATTACGGACTACTAAGATTCACCTACTTAAGGTTGGAACACAAGATTGCTCGAACCCGAACAAGCGTTCAGGTAGATTTTTAGTCATCGTTCACTTCCCCTCTCGACACGTGGCCTTCACTCGATCCATTTTCATTTTTTACCTCGCCTCTCTTAAATTTTTTTTTTCACCGATTTTTCCACCGTCTGATCAAGATCATACAACACACACGTAAAAAGTATGGAAATTAAACTGCAACACTCAAAATATAATAGCCATCCACATTATTCGTCTTGTTTACTGTGTATGTGAAGTAATTAAAGAAAATAATAGGAACTGAAAGTGAAATGAAGTCATATATACATCATATATATATATATATATACATATTTATAATATTTGGGGTTATAAATAGGACAAAAAGGAAAAAGGGGTTTTATTATAGATGAGAAGAAGCTTAGGTTTGATTTAGATTGTTGCAGTTGTTGTTGGTGTAGGTGTTGTTGGGTGTGTGAGGAAAGAAAAAAGAGAAAGAGATAGAAAATGGGAAGGGGTAGGGTTGAGTTGAAGAGGATAGAGAACAAGATCAACAGGCAAGTGACCTTTGCAAAGAGAAGAAATGGGCTATTGAAGAAAGCTTATGAGCTTTCTGTTCTATGTGATGCTGAGGTTGCACTCATCATCTTCTCTAATAGAGGAAAGCTGTACGAGTTTTGCAGTAGTTCAAGGTATGTTATCACCAAAACTAACTAAAACCTTTTAAAACCTAATTAAAAATACAGAAAAAAAGAGCTCTTTGTTTTTCTCTTTCTTTCCTTGTCTGTCTTTCTAGCTATACACTAGTCTAGAGAGATTGTTTTCTTGATTTCTTGTTTTGAATTCTGACTTTGGATCTTGAAAGCTTGTAAAAGATTGCTGCTTTCAGTGATGGTGCATATATATTTGATCTAAAATTGAAAAGAGAGAAAGTTGTTTCTTTGGAGTTGAGTTTTTTGCCGTTTTCATGAATGTCTCGGCGTTTTTAGCAGGTTGAGTGTTTTGGTCTTCTTATTCTTGTTAGATCTGCAACTGGAAAACTATCAAAAGAAGATAACATACATATTTCTATGTATTACTCACTGTTATATTGACTGTAATTTTCTTCTCTTCAATTTTTGTTTTCTATTTCCCAAGGCTCTTTTTGCCTCACTCTTCTTTTCTTTTTTATTTTCCTCTTTTGTTTCATCTCTGATTCTTCCGTTTTTGTTTAATTTTTCTTCTTCTTTGAATAAAGTTGATCCATCTGATCTATTAATTTTTAAGTTTTTCAAAACTAATTAGGACCTTTCTTCTTAATTCAAGAAGATCCACCACCATTTTTGTTCTTTAAAAGAAAAGAAAACCACCCTTTTGTTTCTTCATAGCTGTAATATCAAATTGAGTTTGGACTACTGTCTCTCGTTTCAATCTTTGAGCTTGAGTTTTTGTTCCATGAAAAAATCCAGAGCAGCCAGTAACTTGTTTGTATTTAGTTTGATGATTTTCTGCTTCATGCGTCTGATCAAATCAAAGCCAAATTACGCAGCAGTTTCTCTTATTCAACGGGTTAGTCCTTGATCTTTTCTATAAGAGTTGTGCTTCTTTCCAGTGGATCATGATGTTCTCCTTCTCATGGAGACATCTTCATATCTGCTTAGGGTTTGATCTTCCCAAAGCTTTCCACTCTAAAAAGTTAATTTACTCTTTTCTCTCTCACTTTCATTCACCGAGAGTAGATGAATCAGATCTGAATTTATCATGAAATGATACATATGTTGAGAAGAAAGTGTTTTTGTGCTTAATTAACAGTAATTTAAATATTGTGTACTCATGGGTTATTATTCGGGCTTCATATTCAAACACTTGCATGTGTATTTTTAGGTTATTTTTATTTCGGATAGCTTATAATCAGCACTAAAATTGAACCTCCTTTGAGTTTTTATTGAGTAATACCTGCGATTAATTGAAATAAATAAGAGGGTTTATGAAATATTAACGAAAATTGTGATTATATATTAACTTAGTTGTAATTAATTTATAAACCATCTCATCATACATGTCTATCTAGTTTGATGCTGTATAATTTTTAGTATAAAGTTATGTTATGGCCTAGGCATCAAATTGATTTACAATCTGTAATTTTTTATAGCCTCCTGTTCAAGTCTTTCGTAGGTGTTCATTTCCAAAAAAAAAAAAAACAGTCATGTTTTGTATGCTTTTTTACATTTTTGATTCATTTGTGCATCATTGATTAAACATACAAGCAAATATTTATGTTTCTTGAGGGCTAATTTATTCATTTTCATATGATAATTTTTTTTTATTTGAACTGCCTAGCATGCTCAAAACTCTTGAGAGGTACCAGAAGTGTAACTATGGGGCACCGGAACCAAATGTGTCCACAAGGGAGGCCCTGGTAATGGTGAATGTTTTGGCAAATTGCCCTCTTTTCTACTGATCTGATTGCTTACTCTATATAAATCCAAGTATTCTTTTTTAGAATTTGTTTCATGAAATTGATGGGCATCGGCATTTCAGGCTTGCACAAAGTGATTAATTAACGAACATAAACAAAATACAGAAAACCAGTGCATTAGTTATATTTGTATAACTGTTATAACATTACTGTTTACAGCACCAACATTTGGAACTGGTGCTAATTATTAGTCAAGATCCTATGCTACAATCTTTCTTGTTTTTCTTTGCTTCTTTGGAAAGAATGTTGTAAAATTTATATAAAAAAAGACTTAGGTAAGGAGATATTTAAGTAGGAGTAGTTTATAAAGAAAAGGAATATAGCCAACTCAATGACATCATAATTCTGATGTTTTTTGTTATCATGTCTGTATATTAGGCTAAACTTATTGAATTCTGCTAGCATCGTTAAAAGATAATACTTGTATATGCTACTTAATTAATTGTTTTGTATCTACATCCGTATTTTTTCAAATTAAAACAAGTAGATGAAGCCAATCTTGCACATTTTATACTTGCGACATCCATATATATGTGAAGGTCAAAGTTAACTTGTAGCAGAACTATAGTTTGATCAACCGAAAAATTGCTATAGATGAGTTACATAGAAATAACGAATAGTTTTGACATGTAATCTTTGGTTAATCCACTTTGGTACATCATGATGTTTTATGTTTTGTATGAGAGCAACTAGAAATGACTGTTTTTAGAAATTAACCTTAAAATATGAGAATAATACTCGTACAATATTCATATGCATTAACAATTCTTTTAAGATTAAGGCTATTTGGTTCCACTATGTTGTGACTCCGAAGCTACAACAATCTGAAATCAAATTATTACGTGTCAAGTATAAGTTTTTGAGTGAATGATAAATATTAGTTATTAAATAAAAATAAGTGTTTATCAAATATTTTAACTGTTGTATTTTAAAAGTAGCTCAATAGTCCCAACCTAACCTTAGATGCACCAGACTCAAGTTTGCTCATGTATGCTCCGCCCTATAAATGAAATAGTTTATCATTTTAGTTAGGTTGTGGCTAGTTGACATATATACGATGTTAGGGAGTTCAGGGCAACAGACTCTTTGAAATAATATATTTGTTTCCATAGCAAACGCTTATCATTTTTGTGTGTATATCATGTTAAGGTAAGCTCAACTACTTAGGCTCACTAATATATAACCCTACAGTATATACAATTTGTATCTGCTTCTGTGAAATTTACAAATTTCAGTTTTTTTTTTTTGAAGATATTTGTAACCTTAGAGAGTATATGGATTGTTGTCCATTCACAACACAAAAATCGTATCATTCCATGATACAGGATTTGAGGTTGGTTTGCATTTGAGTGAGGAGGTGACAATAGGTTTAATATTATTAATTTAAGTATACGATAGTTATTAGGAAATATATTAATATTTATCAACATTATCGGAAGTTTGAATGTATTACATTTACAATCTTCCTTTAAAGGAGAGACAGCATGGTTCTTCCTCCGCAAAGTTGCTCCCTTTTGTATTTGTGCATATTTTTTCATGTATCTGTGCAACAAGAGCCCGCATGGAATCACTGTTTTATGTTGTGAGTCATTCATGCTGTAAATGTATTATACTGTTTTGGTTGTAGGAGCTAAGTAGCCAACAGGAATATTTGAAGCTTAAAGCAAGATATGAAGCCCTGCAAAGATCCCAAAGGTAAGTCAGTTTGATACCTACCTAACGTGTTGTACTTAATATTTAAAGACATTGCGTATGAGCAAATAAATATAAACTGATTGTTGTACTAATAGGAATCTCCTTGGAGAAGAACTTGGCCCTCTAAGCAGCAAAGAGCTTGAGTCGCTTGAAAGGCAGCTTGATATGTCATTGAAGCAGATCAGATCAACAAGGGTATTTGGTCTCAACAATTACCACTATATTTTTAACTTCTATAAAATTGGAATTACAGAGAGATAAGTTCGATAGGTTCATATATGGCTGATATACATGCTGCTTTAGAAACATGTTTTTTCATTTTTGAAAGCTGAAATACCTGACTTATTGAATACATATTGTACAGAGTACATAAATATATAAGTGCTTAATTCCATTACGTCAGATTCAAATTTTATATACTGAGAATGTTTCTGCCTTTCTTGTATTCTGAATTTCGATAAAGACTTGTCCCATCTAATTTGAATGTTATGATGCATGCATGGTTTCCTTATATTTCTTGTGAGTATGGCATTGCATGAAGATGTTTCTGTCTGCGGATTTGACATACATTTCATTTTGACATTCTCGATTGAATACATATATGTGGCAGATGGTGATGAAAATAATGAATTCAAGAAATATTATGAGGAAATTGTGATGCAACTAGGAAAAGGGAAAGGTTTTCAAACTGCCTTACTAAAATAATGCAAAATATACAACTAATTACTCAAATAAAGGGTACCTAATTAAAAACGTCATTCAATATCTCACGTTCATATGATACATGTTATTGCAGACTCAGTACATGCTGGATACGCTTACTGATCTTCAACATAAGGTATGATCTTAAGCTTGCTAGGTAGCTTGTTATTACTGATCAGTTTCTTTTTCCACTTACATCAATTTTCAATTCTTACAAATTAATGCAGGAACACTTGCTGAGCGAAGCAAATAAGACCCTCAAACAAAGGGTAGGTTATGTTGTCAACGATCTGGTAATTTTTTTTTTCAATTAGGTGTTTATCCAGACCTATTTTAGATTAAATCTGTTAAAGCTTAAGCTATATTAAACCATTTCTGCTCCCACGTGGTGGGAGAAAAACTTTCTTAACACTTATGCACCGGATACTTAATTATTACTGAAGGAATATGAATCATAATTTCAATATTTATCTATCCCAAGAAGCCAGTTGTATACTTAAGATGTCAAGTTCACTGTAGAAATGATCTTATTGTGGTCTTGTTATGATTGCTTAGTCACTGAAAAAGTTCTTAAGTACTTTTATCTCATTCATTCTTGTTATTTATATATTTATATTAAAAGTTTAATGATAGCAAGTAAATATACAATATGATATAACTATCATATCACAGAATAGTTATAGTATAACGGAGACTTTTTATTAATTAATTTGTGGGGTAACGAAATTGCATAGAATCAAATTATGGCGGGTGTTCCAAGCATGTTGATTAATGCTGTTTTGCAGTTGATGGAAGGATACCAAGTAAACACACTTCAGTTGAATCCAAGTGCAGAAGATGTGGGCTACGGCCTGAAACCAGCTCAACCTCATCAGTGTGATACCTTCTTTCATCCCTTGGACTGTGAGCCAACATTGCAAATTGGGTAAGCCCCCTAATTAAGTATATATAATAAGAAATTAACCCATTCAATGGGTGGCCGATGATCTGAGCATAGATAGAATAGAAATAATATATCTATGAAAAGAATTGCATGCTGCTTTCATATAAGTTCGTACATTTCATGATAAAAGATACAGATTTTCTTATTATCTATTGAATTGCAGGTATCAGCCTGCAGATCCGATATCAGTAGTGAATGCAGGGCCGAGTGTGAATAATTACATGACAGGATGGTTACCATGCTAAGTAGAGAGCAGCAGCAGCTGGGATTGTTATGTCCGCCATGCATGGTATTGGTATGCATCCGAATCATAAGAAGCAGTAAATTTATCTCTTTAATTTGTAAGCACCCTATTTGAAACAGGCAATGAATGTTGTGGATTTATATATATAATGACTCTACAGTCTGAACCTTAGGACGACACTTGAATTAAACAATGTTATGTTAAGTGTGCGGGGAGGCGCTTGTGTTGTGTTTTCAATCACTGCGCTTCCTTTTCTTATAAACTAATTTAAATACTTGTTTGAAAATTATTAATTGCTGGTTGCATATATCGCATATTAATTTAAATATGTCCTGTGTCAATTTGTCATAATGTGCTAAACATTTCCAGTGAAAACCAACCAAGAAAAGAGATTTGCCTCTCATTTATGGAGGATATATATAAACTCAACATGCATGGCCGCTCAACACAAGAACCATCAACTTACAGCCAAGCCTAGACCAGCTTACTGAATTTCAGTCTCAGGAACATGGAATGTGAATTGGGTCTAATTGGCAATTTATTTTTTTAATATGGATTCTGGAATTTGGGCTCAGTTAGAAGCATGCAACAGTTAGAGTGTCAGTAACTACTGCACGCCTGAACAGAAATATGCAGGAATTATCGCCCCGAAAGCTGGAACTGAATCACAAATACCTATGCTTTATAAGTAGTGGCAACCAAAAAGCTAGTGTGTATGTATCTATCACCTCAGTCGTTTTTGTTCTTACAGATATTGATCACTGTGGGAAACAAATTTAAGATTTTACATTTAAAATCACATGATTCTCAAATCACTTGCTGCTATGGATTGAATTAACCAAAAATAACTCACAATTTATTTGATATTTCTTCTCTCAAAATGTATGAAAGTCGTATAAATTCGAGATTCTCATTATTGTAATAATAAAATTCGAAAGAAAGAGCCTGATTGGTCTGTCTCGACGGACAGGGGAAGTGAGTCCAAATGTTCTCGGAAATCAGGGAGGTGGATAGAGACACTAGTGCCCATCACTACTGTATAAGAAAAGAATATTTTTGTTCATATTTTCATTTTTTTTATCCCCTTGATCAAATGCCACACATATTACCGCAAAATCTCTATATTAGGTTATGTAAACTTTAACAATTTTGTTAAATCATTTGCTTTAGGGATGGTAACAGACCGAGAGTTTAGATTCGATATTTTTAAATTCAATATTAAACTTGTACTAAATCAGTAGTAAGTTTAACATTTTATTATTAAATTCGTTTAAACAGATATTTAATATTTAAAACTCGTGCGAATATTGATAAATTTTTAACGAATTTTTTTATCATTAAAACCACACTTTATTAAATTGAATTAATTAATTAATAATAAATTCTAGTTAATTTCATCCTCCAATTGTCTATTTTAAATTTAGAATTTTAATATCTATTTTAAAGTTAAAGCTTCATTTGATATTACGGTAATTCCACTTCAATTTATATATATTACCGTAACTTTACTTAAATTTGAATGGAAAGTTAAATTAGTATTTAAAAACACAAACTTTTAATAGAATTAACTTATTTTACATTATCAATTAATATTTAGTACTTACATCTAAAAATAACTATTGTTTAAAAATCATTACACCTCAATATCAAATAAAAATTTAACACCAATAATGTTCTTCTTATGGATCCTGATACAACCTTAATTAGAAAAAATTTGCGATTTACAAACTATTTTATTATTTATTAACTATTTTTCAAATAAATAATATATAATAATAGCCACCATAAAGATATCAAAAAGCTTCAATAATAGTTGTGATTATTACATAATAAGACAATAAGTAGCATTGAAATTGAATCATAATTATAATCAAAATTAGGCTAGTCTTGAAACTTTAGTATTAGGAGAAAAGTACCTTTCGTGTGGTAAGACTGACATGGTACAGTGGACAGGGCGATGAGCAAGAACACGCACAGCGGGCGATGACTGATAGAGCCACAAAGCATCTGTTGTATGCAGGTGCAATGGGTTTTCACGGCAGAGGAGAGGATAACCCGTTCTGGCGACGACTAAATATTAAATGTGTATTTTGTTTTGTGTTGTGTGAGGAAAGTTTAAGGTTGTATAATTATAACATTAAAACGATGTGCTTATGATATTATATCAATATTATATATATATATATATAATACGATGTCGTTATGATATTATATCAATATTATATATATATATATATAATTAAATATTTACGAATATCTGTAACGAATATCCGTAAATATTTATCTGCACCTGAACATGTACTAAACTTGTTACAATTTTCTTTTTCCAAACTCACTAAGAAGTATAATAAACAAATCACATTAGGATTGAGTAATAGTAAACCAAGCTACCCTCCTCGCAATGAGGAAGCTTATGTCTCATTAACCTAAGCTAATGTGGAGTTTTTACTATTTTGAAAGGATTATTTTATTTCTCTAGTTGGGTTATTGAGTCGGATTTAGGTAATAATCTATATTAGGTTGATTGGTTTTTTTGCTGCAATAAGTTTGGATACATGACTTTTTTCTTGGAGCTGAATTTTATTTCCTTTCTAATATGGTGTAGCCTACTAGATACTTTTGTTCGAGTTCTGCATCAATATAAAGTACATTTTGAACTAGTATGATTGTGAATGGTGCAAGATATTCTATTTTGCTGAGAGGTTGGTTGAGGCTACAAGGTGCTGAGGTGGCTTCATTGATGTCACCCTCTTTTATTTAACTCCCCTTTTCAAGCTCAACTGTCTAGAATGATACTGAGTTTGTGTCTTAGCATATGAAATTTCTCATTAAAGAGAAGCTTTGTCAAAATATTTGTTGGTTGATCTTTAGTAGGAACATATCTGAATTCAAACTCCTCCCTTGTCAATCTGTCTCAAACAAAGTAAACATCAATTTCAATATGCTTGGACCTATCATGAAACACTGAATTTTCAGCTAACGAAATTGCACTCATGTTATCACACCACAATATTGTCTTTTGTTATATTTTCATGTGCAATTATGATATAAGTGAATTCACCCAGGCTATTTCAGCTGTTGTCATGGCTAGACTTCTGTACTTTGCCTCGGAACTTGATCTGAAGATGGTTTTCTGTTTTCTTAAGCTCCAGGATATAAGATTTTCACCAAAGAATATTTCATATCCACTCATGGACTTCCTGTCATTCACATCCCTTGCCCAATTTGCATTAACAAAGGTTACCATGTACAATTTTTCTCCTTCAGTGTAATAGAGTCCATGATTTTAAGTGCCTTAAAGATATCTCAGGATTCTTTTATAGCCTATCTAGTGATGTTGCTTAGGCCTTTCCTAGTATTGACACAACTTGTTCACACTAAAAGCTATCTCAAGCCTGGTCAATGTTAGATATTGCAAGGCTCCTATCATGCTTCTATACAGAGTCTTGTCTTCAAAGTCATTACCCATATGTTTTATAAATTTTTCATTGGTGCTCATTAGGGTAGGCATTGTTTTGCATTATTACATTTCTGCCCTTTTCAACAAGTCACTTGTGTACTTTCTTTGACTGAGATGAATTTCCTGATAGTCTCTCTTCACTTCAACACCTAAGAAGTAGTTCAAAGACCCTAGGATTTTCAAAGAGAAACTGATGTTTAGCTTTTCTATGGTTTCCTGGATTTGGTTGGTATTACTGCTTGTGATGAGGATGTCATCGACACAAAGAGTGATAAGTCAGTCTTGAAGTTTGTGAAATCCCAACTGATCAGTGCTGATTTCAGTTTCTCATACCAGGCTCTTGGAGCCTGTTTTAGCCCATATAATACCTTGTTCAGTTTGCATACATATCTTGGTTTTTCCTTATCCTCGAAGCCTTCCAACTGACCTATGTATATTTGTAACATCCCAAATCGGGAATGTTACTGGCAGCTGATAGGACCACCCTATTACCATAAGTCTTTCTTTCTATCTATCTGAATGCATATTACACTTTATAAACATACTTATGCAGCTCAATGGGCGATATGCCTCCACTAACACTATATACTGCACAAATATTTTCATTACAATACATGATGGACTAAATCTACAAATGATTGACCATGCTCATAATATAATATTCGATGTTAACCGGACATTATGTAACTTAATAAATAATACAACACTGTACATATCATGGACCCATTACCCCTGATGACTGTAATATGTACCATCTTCTCAGCTCGTGTCTTCTTGGTGTTGAATTAGCTTGCTAAATAAATAGTCCTGCAAAATTAGAGAATAAAAGAGGTAAGTCTAAAATGACTCAGTGAGTGAATGCTAGTATAATAAAATATTCAAATCAAAAAATTAAACTTTTTCGTAAATAAACTAAACTCAATATATATATATATACTAAAAATTTTATGTAATTAAATTACTGTAAAACTGTAAGGTCATGAATCTAAAATTTGAATCTTATATTATATTTCTCGCGGTGACAGCATCAACTTCATCACCATTGATACCTTCGTAAAATTTCTATGGTATTTATACAACTTTGGTATCAATACAACAGTCATATCAGTTAACAATGCTATAATTTTACTTTAATTTTATGAAATATACAAGTCAATCTTTCATCTTAATATCTCTTTCTCACCTATCATGGCCCAAACCACCAACTGTAATATCATAATATTTTGATATGTCCTCACATTATCGAAAGAATCCCATAACCATAAAAATCGTAAGTTTTCATATAACCATAACCAAAACAATTTAGAAAATTTGATTAAGTTTTGTTCTCGCATAATTCGAATATGAATTTTTAAATAATTTTATGAAAAATAATTGTTTACTTGCGATCAACAAAACAATTTCGCTATTCTTTCTCGAATAACACAACCCAAATCACAACTCATGAATTCATAACAACAACAACATGCACAATTCAAGATTTTTTTGAGTCATGCCACAAAACGACTTTTTATATTCGCATTTTAATTTAGTGGAATAAATTATTTATATACAATCAATACACCATATTAATATACATTCTCGAATACCATAACCTCAAGTCATTCATAAATAGATAATAACTTAGCACATCCGTATCATATTCGAAAATAGTTTCGAAACCATAACTATAATAAGTTTTTATAGAACCAAGTCCAAAGCAACTTTAGAAAGTTTAAGTGAGTTTCCAACACCCACAATTCATCCAATAATTTCCCATGAATTTCTATAAAACAATTATCGGCTCACATACGCGTTTCAAAGTTCTGCTAGAGGCTATACGTGGTAACCAAAGAAACATCACATGTATATATATAATATATATCACACACACATACACACACACACACACACACACACACACATATATATATGTATATATCTTGTTGACTCAATTCCACGTTGTCCTTATATCAAGTTTATCACAATGCATATAAATAAATATCAATGTCCCAAGAGCTATTTTTATAATTTAAACACTTTAATATCTTTATAAAACAACCATAAAATAGGGCACTAAGCACTTCCAATTGTTTACACAAACTTAGCTTACCAAAAATCACAACTAATTCGATTTTCGCCAAGATTTAAGCTTAATTCAACAACCTCAACGTTCTTATCAAATCTAAAGGGTTCTTTAAAACCATGTAATGTAAGTTTGAAATCATTGTAAAACAAGATTAGTCCACTCACCTGTTGGAATTCAACTCACTCGTACCAAAGCGCAACCGATGGACCTTTTAATCAGAGATCGATAATAATAACTTATATTAGGTTTCATAATAATCATTGGATGAATAAATAAATAAATACATGTACACTGTACTCCAATAAAACTAAGGTAAATTGAATTACTACGGAACCCAAACTAAAATTTTCAATCTGATCGACCTAAGTAATATTTACTGCACATCCAGTAACTTTAAACTAACACTGTGCTAAATCGGCAATGCATCACCACCTAAATTTTTGACGGCACATTCTATTATGAGTTTAATCTCTACTACATTTATGAATTGAAATTTCCGATCTGATTACTCCAGTTATGAACACCTAAGTAGTGTTTACTGCATAGTAAGTGACTTTAAACTCTTACTGTGCTAAATCAACAATGTATCACAACCTAAATTTTTGGCAGTACACTCTATTATAAGTATAGTTTCTACCACATTTTTGAATTTTAGATCTGATTACTCAAGTTATGAACAATTTTTGACACATAATACAAAAATGACAAGGTGCAAAGTATAATAGAACAGTCCACTTTTTGAATTTTCTAGGCATTCGTCGTTGAGCATTTTAACCTGGTTTTCGGTTATATCATTCTCTTATGTATCTAGTTTCCATAAAATTTTACAGCTCGTTAATCCGAGGTCTAGAACTCGCTCAGTTCCTGTTTTACCAAGCCATGTGCGTAATTTCAACGACTAACACACACATCGAATTCTATCCAAAACCTCGCCGCCCCATATTCCGCTCAATTCCGCCACCACATATTATGTATTCACACTTTATTTTCACATATTTTTCATATTTCTCTAACATCAAACACTGTCTTAAATTAAAACATGCATTATTTAAGCTATTTTATCTCTAATAAGTCATAAACACATACAATTTCATATATGAACAGTTTTTGACACATGACGCTAACATTACAAGGTGCAAAGTATAACAAGATAATCTATTTTCTGAATTTTTTAGGCATTCGTCGTTGAGCATCTTGACCTAGTTTTTTACTATATTATTCTCCTATGTATCTAGTTTTCATAAAATTTTACAACTCATTAATCCGAGGTCCAAAACTCGCTCAGTTCCTGTTTTACCGAGCCATGTTCGTAATTTCAGCGACTAACACGCACACACACCAAATTCTATCCGAAACCTCACCACCCCATATTCTGCTCAACTCCGCCACCACATATTTTGTATTCACACTTCATTTTCACATTTTTTTTTCACATTTCTCTAAAATTAAACATTGCCCTAAATTTAAACATGCATTGTTCAAGTTATTTTATCTCTAATAAGTTATAAACACATACCATTTCATATACACATCATACCAACACAATTCATACTTTTTAAACCACAAATTAACACAGATACTCACTTTGCTTGCTGGAAAATCTAGAAATTCCTTCCTTTTCTCTGTTCACATTTCCATATCTCGCTCCAGTATTTTATCGAGCAGGTGGCTACTTCTATTTTTTTTTTTTTTTTTTTTGCTCTTTCTCTCTTTTGCCGTTTTGCTCTTTCTCTCTTTATCCTTTTTTTTTTCAGCAACCACAATTAGATCAATTAATTCAAAATCACAACACAAAACAATAATCAGACCAAATTCAAAGAACTGAATCATCTTTGTTTCCTATCCTTCCTCCTAGCTCAGCTAACACCTCTCATCTCCTCATCTCTTTCTCGTTTAGCTTTCTTTTCATTTCTTTTTTTGTAGAATTCTCCCTTGATTTCTTGGCCAAGACAAGATGCAAATGGGTTTTTTTTCTTCTCTTTCTTGGATTTCTTTTTTCTCCCAACCAAGCCTAATTTCTTCTTCTTTCTCGTATAATTCTTCTTTATGTGTTGCTTGATTTGGCCAAGCTTCCCTTATTTCCTTGATTTCATTCTTCTTCTCTCTTTAGGTCTCTCTCTCTCTCGGCTTGACTTCATCCTCTCTCTCACATTTCTTCCTTCTGGTTCTTTCTTCTCCTCTCTAGCTTTCCCGTTCTCTCTCTCTCATATTTTTCTTCTAAAATGGTTAAGTCTTCCCTTTCTAGTTCTTTTTCATTCTTTTTCTTTCCAGCTAAAACCTTTCCTCCTTCTTGAATTTTCTTCTCACCAGCTTCTCTCATCTTCTTTGCCTTTCACGGGTTCATCTTCTCTTCTTCTCTATCTTCCTCAATTTTGAAAAGTCAAATTGCTAAAAAAGCCAAAAAAAAAAAAAATGAAGCAACTAAAAAGAAAATGGGTTTACTTAAATACATGTATAGGTCACCCATGAGTTAATTTGGGCTTAGGTTTTGTTTGTTTTAATTTGAGCTTACACTTACTTTAATTTGGGCTTTACATAATATCCTTATGGGCTTGCATTATTTTGGGTTATTTGTATTTATTCTTAATCAACAATTTTAAATTTTGTTTCATAACCCAAAATACATCATCATTTACATATATCATTATTATTGTTATTACTATTTTTTATTATTTTTTCTTCTAGTACTTAATGTAATATTGCTATTATTACAAAAAAATAAAAAAAAATGAGACCTTGACAATATTTCTTCACCAAGCTTTCTATTTATGAAGCATTGTTCACATTTATTTGCTTAATGTCCCAGTCAAAATGCACAACCAAGCTGATTATAATTCTCATAGCAGATGATCAAACAACAGGGTTAAATGTCTTTGAGTAGTTTATACTGGCTATTTGGTGATAGCCCTTTGCTACCAACCTTGTTTTGTGCCTTGCTATACTCCCATCTGGATTGAATTTCAGTTTGAAAATCCATTTATTTCCAATAACTTTCATCATAGGCTTTGCAAGTACCAAATCCCAAGTTTTGTTCTTAACCAAAGCCTTGTATTCCTCTTCCATTGCTCCTTTCCATTTGTTGAATTTCACTACTTCTACTGCTGATTTTGGTACATACTCCTTATGTATGACATTTCTCTTTACATAGTACAATTTTGGTTTAAAAATCACATCTTTGGATCTGGTAACCATAGGATGTGTGTTTAAGGTCTGTGTTTTTTGATTTATTTCAGAGTTTTCATCTATGGTTTTAGAGGTTTCTGTGGCTACTTCATGTGAACTTGGTGACTGTATTTAAAGATCAGATCAGATGTGGCTACTGCTATTGTTGTGGCTTCACATGGCATGTCATTTCTCTCATTTTTGTCTATTATAGTATGAATAATTAGAAACAATTGTGAGTAATCTTGTGTGTTTATGAATCTGTTGACTACCTTTTCATGGTCATTTGGGGAATCAGTTTTGAATGGAAACTCTTGTTCACTGAAATTTACATGTATAACAATGTATTCTCTTCTTAATTTATCTAAACATCTGTATCCCTTGTGTTTAGAGCTGTATCCTATAAATGTACACATAGTTATATGGAATTGAAGTTTATGATGGTTATATGGTATGAGGTGTAGATAGCAGGCACATCTAAAGGTTTTCAGAAAGTTGTATTCTAGTTGCTTCTTGTAGTTTTTTGATATGGGGTTTGGAAGTTTAATGTAGTTGTGGGGAGTCTATTAATGAGGTAAACTGAGGTCTCAAGGGCTTCCCACCAGAATTTGATGGGCAAATTAGCTTGTGTTAATAGTGTCAATCATGTTTTAGTGACA
This sequence comes from Cedrela odorata, assembly GCA_035584115.1. Classification (NCBI taxonomy): domain Eukaryota; kingdom Viridiplantae; phylum Streptophyta; class Magnoliopsida; order Sapindales; family Meliaceae; genus Cedrela; species Cedrela odorata. The sequence continues at coordinate 21,789 of JAXCLQ010008720.1, forward strand.
TGTCTGTATTTCCTTTCAACAATTCCATTTTTAATAAATGTGTAAGGATATGAATATTTCAAAGTGATTCCTAACTATTTTAGGATAGCTTCTAATGGCTTGAATTCTCCCTACATGTCTGTTTGCAGGACAACTATCTTCATGTCCAGTAGCCTCTCTATTTAGGTTCTAAAATCTAAGAAAGTTTGAGTGGCTTTGACTTGTTTTTTAATGGGAAGATCCAGGTGAACCTACTATAGTCATCAACTATATCATATAGTATTTGTATTCATTTCTTGAAGCAATTGGAGCAGGTCCCCACAAGTCTGCATATACTATTTTCGGTAGTCTTTATGTTATGTTTTTACTATATTTTAAGCGCAATTTGTGGTTTTTCCCATATTGACAAGCTTCACAGAAAATTGGAAAGTGACTTTTATTGACTAGTATAAGATTCTTACATGAAGAGATAATTTTCATCAAGATTTGGTCATTGAGATGGCCAAATTTCCTATGAAGAATTCTTAATATTAGCTTGACAAGCTGACCTGACATGAGCACAATTTGCAAGAGATTCTAAGACTAATTTAGAGCCTTCTAGACCACTGACATTAGTAGATGCATAAAGAGAAACAACTGACACATTTGACTCTATTTTATTCACATTACTTCATACTCTTAAGCTTTCTGTTTCCCTCTCTTGTTTAAGCACAAACAAGTCATCTTCAGCCACTTCTTACAATAGCAGCTTCTGATTTTGGTCATTCACAATACAGCCAGCATGATTAAATTCAACAAACAAGTTATTATCATGGATGAGTTTAGAAATGCTAAGGAGATTCTGGGTGATATGAGGAACATACAAAATGTTTTTTAGTTTCAATACTTTGTTGTTCTTAACATGTAAGAGAATGTGTCCAATATGTAGGATGTCAAGCTTCTTACCATTTCTAACTAAAAGTTTTTCCTTACCTTTGTAGTCATTCTTGATGTTGAGATTACTCAAGTCATTTGTCAGACGGTTGGTTGCCCCATTATCTAGGTACCAACCTCCTTCTCAAGCTTATTCTTGTGTTGAAACAAATATTGAGGATTGACATTGAGTGTTGGTTCAAATTCTTGGTCAAATCTGTACTAGCATACAGAAACTGTATAATCTCCTTTGTTGCAAATTTGGCAGATAGGTTTGGACTGATTTTTGCCTTGACTTGTTCTTCATTTTCATCTGCCTCGGATTCCTTCTCTGGTTCCTTGTGTGGGTTAGTTTCTTCCTCCTGGATTGTTCTTTTTTGGCTGACTCCAGTTGCTATTGTTAGTTGCTATGTTTGCTTCAACTTTGATTCCCTCAGAGATGTTATTGTGCTTTAGTCTACTTTCGAAAATAAGTATCTACAATGCTTATCATTTTAGAGAAAAAAATCACAACTGTTTTAGTTCCCCTTTTTGGTATTTTGCTATTAGTTCTTGAGCTACATAATCCAAGCACGTGATTGGGACGAGTAAATTCTTGAGATTACATCCTAGAGCTTATTTAATGTCATACAACTAGTAAAGGAGATGAGTGCATTATCAGTTAAGGTAGACAGAAGTTAGCTTAACAAGAGTTGGTTATGTTTCTTCCATTACAGAAATTATGGGTTTTCTGTGTGAACTTGTTTACCTTCTCCATCGATTGAGCTAATGAATCTATCTGGCATCCTCTTGGTGCTATATATATAGCCTTCTAAGTCATTCCCTTTTATGGTTGGAAGAACTCGAGTCTTCTATACCAAGAAATTGTGTCTATCATGTTTGATTGGGGCACTAAAGGAGAGACTGTTGTGTGTATGTTGAGTTTGTGGAATAAGGGCTAAGTTGGAGCTGTTTGTGGCAATATTTGCCATTGGAATGACTCTGAAACCAAGTTGAAAATTGAAAAATGGATTAAAAACAAAGATTTTATTTTGTAAAAGACAATAGTTGTATTTTCCAATCCATTCATTTCTTGTGCTTCCATTACAATTTTATATACATAGACGGATCGATATCAGCCATGAGATCATCCAACTGGATCGATACATTAAAATACAAGAAAATTCTGTTATGGTTTGTACTGGAAGATTATTTGTTATTTGTTGTCATTGTCGGTTTGTTGTACAGGTGGTCCTCACTTGTCCTTTGCACAAGCTAGTTAGTGAATGATGAATACTACAATGGTTGCTGCTTGCAACATTATACGAAACTTATGGAGGGTGTAAGATATTTTTTTTGTCGAGAGGTTGGCTGAGGCTACAAGGTGCTGAGGTGGCTTTATGAAGTCACCTTCTTTTATTTAACCCGAACATCATTAGAGTTTTTTATGGCACACTTTTTGTGAACATCGCTTTAATGATATTTATGTTCTCTTGCTTAAAGGAGAGTAATATATAGAACTGCTACATAGATAACTAAAATGACGAGTAACGGCAAATTATTTTCTCCACATTACTCACACTTTAAACCTTCAAACCTGTATTCACATGCTTACCCATTGCAAATAGTTCAAAGGCAATTTCTCTTTGCTTCTTACATTCCCGAAGAGGCATAATACATATTGATTGAACTATATATTATGTATCCACAAGAAACTTGTAAGGCCAAATTTTGAGTAACTAACTATGACTGATCTTATGCAATTAAAGAATTAACTTCATGCTACCCCGAAATTAATTAGAGCAAGGAACCTTAGATTTATATATGTTTTCTCACTTAAAGCTTGTAGTTAAAAATTTTAAAGATATGTGATTAACATTAAATATCAATGATGACAATGTCTTTTCCACTAATAAGAAAGTTAGGTTCTTTGTCTTGTTGGCATTTTTTTCCTTTTGCCATCTTGGTTCACTTTCAAATCAGATCTCTCTAAGAGATTTTAATACACAATCTCTTCATCACATGGTTGAGGTTCATATTATTTCAATCTACCCAACAGTATACTAAACCACAGATAACAAGCCATTTGCGAGCTTTATCAATATGGGTAACTCTGATTCCACCATATTTACCTCCGAAAAATGTATATTACTCTGACCTTATCTCTTGAATATTTCTCTACTAATTCAACCACTTCTTTTTGCTTTAACAGTTTCTCTTTAAGTTCACTTATCTGCAGGACTTTTGGAGATTTTACCACGAAAATCAAATAGAAGACCTATGGTTGAGTCCTTAAACTTGATGCTTTGTGCCTAATATGTTACTGTACTTAAAAAGGGATAAGATATATGTTATCTTTTTTACAGTTGCTCCTAGACTTAGAAGGAATATATGTGTTGATACAACAAAAATCTTTTTTTTGGATCCTATACGCCAGCAGCAATCTTTATCTCCTTGGTTGATAATTTGTTCAACATACGATCACAACAGAAATTCTTAAGGGTAAAAGTTGGTATTTCGGCGAAAACCTTCCAGTACTTAAGTTAGGGTTTTACTTTGTAATGTGAGGGAGAAAAAAGAAAGACAAAGGAAAATATATGCTCTAAACTCAAAATTTGGTTATCAAGTCCTGTCTAAAGTTCATCATGATAATCATAATAATAATGCATATCTGGTAGTTCTTGGCTCCCTTTTTATATGTGAAAGTCTCTTAAATTTAGTAAAATTCTATAAAATCTATAAATAATAATCATAGCCGTATTTAGATTCTAAGAATTATGAAATTTCCACTTATAAACATCAGTCTTTCAAAATTTCTGGGATCTTGAGCCCTTATTGTAGAATACATATACTAGGCTAAGGATTCTTGTTATGGAATAAGTTATTCACATAGAATACTTTTACCATGCTAAAAATCCTTATTATAGAATGATCAGAAAATAATTTGGGAAAGAAACGAATCCTTCCTTAATATGTAATTGTTGAAAGGTCTCAGAAGTTTTTACTTGAGAATTCTTCATCTATCTCAGGTGAGCTCAGACCGTGTTATATACCTGAGACCATTTTCATGCTATACTCGAGACCTTCATGAGTGAGAAAAGTGTCCGAACTGATACCCATATATGAGGCCTTTTTATATGAGACTAAAAGGTTTCAACCCGTATTATATCTGAGGTCCTTATTACCCTCTAGTTAATATTCTCAGAGCTTAAGCCAAGATCAGATTTCTCCATCTTTTACAAGATTTTAGTTTGGGTTCGGTATTACTTAATTGGGGGGCCCATGGCTTATTGGGCTTAACTTATACCCCAAACCTTTTTCCAAACATCAAGCCTTCTAGTTTTAGTCAAAGAATAATTGTTTGACAAAAACTAAAAGTTGCAATTTAAAAATACTTGACTTGAACTGAACTGAGCTAAAAGCGTAGAACTTATGCCACTGCCAACTAATCTTCTGATCTCTCATTAGAGAGGGCATCTTCAAGGAGGAACTATACTAACCACTAATACAGCTTAATTTCAAGGCTTTAATGGATCTCGAGTATTATTGACTTGACTTGGTTTGTTCATTGTAATCATCTAAGAACCATTGACCCTTTTTATCCTAATGTTACCCTTAGTACTTGTTTTGGGTTCTGGATATTATTACCTTTAGATGAAGAGTGAATCATAGTCGTCTGAAAACCATTTCACCCTTATTCGGGTATTTAGATAATATTACCCCGAGATGTTGGAGAAGTAGACATTTGGGAACCATTTCACCCATATTTGAGTTTTTGGATAATATTACATTGAAATGTGTGAGAAGTAGACATTTGAGAATTATTTCACCCATATTCGGGCCTCTGGATAATATTACCCTGAGATGTTTGAAAAATAGACATTTGATAAACAAGTCACCTATGTTCAGGCTTTTAGATAATATTACCCCGAGATTTTGAAAAGTAGACATCTGAGAACCAAGTTACCCATGTTAAGACTTTTAGATAATATTATCGTGAAATGTTTAAAAAGTAAACATCTGGGAGCTAAGTCACCCATGTTCGGACTTTTGGATAATATTACCCTAAGATGTATGAGAAATAGACATCTGAGAACCAAGTCACCCGAGTTTGAGCTTTTGGATAATATTATCTCAAGCTGTATGATTCTCTTTCTATCTCTACGGCAATATACCTCTTCTATATTTTGTCAGAGATTGATTTCGTAATCCTTGGTATGTGAGACACTTGGAATACTACTTTTCATGGCCTCTGCTAGTGTGGGCTTGAAACTCTTTTTTTTTTTTAATCTTCGTAACTTCTTTTGTCAGCGTTCGGCTTTTTCTATCTTTTTTTTCTTATTTTCTTTTTATTATCAACCAACCACTTAATCAACCATACAATTTCTGTAATTCATGGGTTTAAGGAATTTTAATGCGGAAATTAAGCCTCTGAATCGTGGTCTGCGCTCTCTAAGGGTGGTGATTGATTATCATCATTTTTGTTAACTGTCGGTTTCTTATTGCATAAGTTCGCGTGATTACCGTGATCTTTTTTTTGCAATAGTTTTTAACTTTTTATTCAAATTCCCACAAACAATGCCAGATATAGATGCAGCAAAAATCCTTCCTTGGATCATGTACACCAGCAATAATTTTTGTCTCCTTGGTGATAGTTTTTTTAACCTGAGATCACAATATAAATTCTTGGGGGTAAAAGTCGGTATTTTAGAAAAAATCCTCTGATGTTTAAGTCAATATTTTACTTTGTAATGTGAGAGAGAAAAGAGAAGGACAAAGAAAAATATGAGCTCAAAACTTAAAATTTGGTTATCAAGTTTCATCTAAAATTCATCATGATAATCATAATAAAAATGCATACCTGGTTATCCTTGACTCCTTTTTTATATGTGTAAATATCTCAAATTTAGTAGAATTCTATAAAATTTAGAAATTATAATCCCAGTCGTATTTAAATTCCAAAAATTATGGAATTTCTACATTATAAGTATCGATTTTCCTAAATTTGTGAGATCTTAAGCCTTTCTTGCAGAATACATCTACTAGGCTAAGGATTTTTATTATAGAATAAGTCATTTTCGCATAATACTTTTACCAAGCTAAAAATTCTTATTATGAAATGATCTGAAAAGAATTTGGGAAAGAAATGAATCCTTCCCTGATACGCAATCGTTGAGAGGTCTTAGAAGTCTTTACTTGAGACTTCTTCATCCATCTACGGTGAGCTCAGACTGTGTTAAATAGATAAAACCTTTATTCTGCTATACCTGAGACCTTCATGGGTGGGAGGGAGAAGTCTCCGAATGGATACCCATATCTGAAACTAAGAGATCTCAGCCAACACTATACATAAGGTTTTTGTTATTATTAGTATTCTCTTATTTTAAGCCAAGCTTGAATTCCTTCATCTTTTACAAAATTTTAGTTTGAGTTTGGTATTACTTACTTGAGAGTCCATGACCTATTCGACTTAACTTATACCCCAGGCCTTTTTCGAAATAATATATATTCTTTTTCCAGCTATTCACGAATTGAATCATGATAAGGATATATGTAGCCATCTAGCAAATAATTCAGTTGATTATCTAGTAACACAACTTTTGTCACTTACAGTACCATAACATATCTTAATAATAGTTTCTAATTACCTTCATCAAGTGAAATAAATGATGCACCGCTGCTCTTATTGTACTCGAATAGATATATTGAATGTGTACTCATACTCTCTATCACGTGATTATTAGAACTTGGAATTATTTTCATTGCATCATCCATAGAGATTCCTATTTTAACATTTTCTTTGATTTTTGTCCCACTTTGCCCACACGAGGCATACTCTACTGTTCATAATGGTGTATTGGTATTCTAATTGGGTATTTTTAGTGTAGACACACTCAATGTTGGAGTTTATAATTGTTGAAGCAGAAAAAAAGAAGAAGATCAAGTTGAGATGGCATTCGTATGTGACCTGGATGACAGCTCACATTTGAGAAGAAAAGTTACTGAGGAGAAGACAAAGAAGTTAGGTGCAGAATTGAATATACAACTTTGTAGTAACAGCTACTGCACACATCATTCTCCTTTGTAACGAATTTTAATCTAAAGGCTGTGATCATTTCGTCTTTGTTAGAGGTGTAAATAGATTACGTGCTTAGTTTTCTTGGTCTCCAATTCATCTTCTGTATATAAGCGTTGTTCTCTGTAGTTGCAAAGTAATGAAATAGAAATCCATTTTTCATATTCTGATATTTTCGTAAGTTTAACTTAGTATCAGAGCTGAGGAAACATGGCAAGTAGCCATAGCAGCACCACTCAGAACACCACCATATATTCAAATAAACTAAACAATGGATTTCTTTCATTCATTACACCCATAAAACTTACTAATACGAACTATTTGCTATAGAAGTTACAAATCATTCCTAGCATTAGAGCTAATGATCTGGAGGAATTCATAGATGGTAGCAAGCATCCTCCCAGAAGAATGAATGTCACGGTGGATGAGCAACAAAATGTAATAACAACAAAGAACTAGGAATATCAAACATGAATGAAACAAAATCAAATGCTGATGGGATGGCTGCTATCTTCAATGACAAAGAGAATTCTTGCTTCAACAATTCAATGTACATCTGCAAAAGAGGTATGAATGACTTTAAGCAAATTATTTTCAACCTAGACCACAGCTAGAACCATGCAAATTAGGTCATAAATACAAAACACTAGAAAGGAATCTCTATCGATGAATGAATACTATCACAATATGAAAAATTTGGTGGATAATCTAAGAGCTTCATGAATAAAAGTAATTGATGATGAGCTGATATTGTATTTGATGGAAGGCCTGGGACCAGAGTATGATCTGGTAGTTGTTAATATAACTTTCAAAGTCGAAAAGATGCTATTGCAGGATGTGTATGCAATGCTTCTGAGTTTTAAGAATAGAATCGAAAAGAATTACTCCATTGCCACCATGAATATGCAGCCTAATTTGTCAGCAAATGTTGCACAAACTCATGGTTTCCAAAAGAAAGTCTGGAATCAAAATAACAAATCTGCACATTAAAACTCATTCAACACAGGCTTCAATCATTTTGGTAGAAATGCAATGCCACAGGGTTCTCAAGGCAGAGGCAGAGGAAGATTTGGCAACAAAGCTAACAAACCGATATGCCAAATTTCTAACAAGATGGGATATGTAGCTTCCAGCTATTGGCATAGGTTTAACCTAGACTTCACACCACAGGCAACAACAAAGCAAGAGCAAAAGGTAGCATGTGTAGCATCTTCAGAAAATCTAGTTGATCCTTTATGGTATATTAATAGTGGTGCCATAAACCATATCACAAACAACATCAACAACATGAACCAAGCATCTACGTACAATAGGAATGAGCAGCTGGTAATAGATAATGGTGAAAAACTTATGATTACACATATTGGACATGATACACTTCATACTTCTAATGCACACACTCATATGCCAATTCACATGAAGCATATATTACTCATTCCCAGCATAACTAAAAATTTAATTAGCATATCAAAACTGATCAGTGATAATAATGTTATAGTGTTGTTTTGCAATGATTTTTGCGTGGTAAAAGACAAAGAGCAGGGGAGAATTTTGCTCAAAGGAGTGGCTGATAAAGGGCTTTACAGATTGGAATCTCCTATTTTCTTTCAAGCTTTCAAGAATAAGTTAGAGTCTAAATTGAGTCAGTATATCATTAACAAACCCGAGTCTATGTTATCTTTAGTGTCAACCAATGTCAGTACAAAGAGTAATAGCTCAAGGGCAGAAATTATTTGAACCTTTGGCATAGAAGATTAGGTCATCCACATGTAAAAGCCCTTAGACATACTCTTTCGAATTGTAAAGTTTCAGTCTCTAATGAAAATCATTTGCCTGAATTTTGCATTGCTTGTCAGTTGGGAAAATTCAACAGGTTCACCTCAAAATCCAGTGAAAATAAAACTTCCAACCCTCTTGAACTCATTCATTCGGATGTATGGGGTCTGGCCCCTCTAAACTCAAATCGAGGTTTTAGATATTACATAATCTTTGTTGATGATTTCAGCAGCTTCACCTAGTTGTTTCCCCTCACCAGAAAATCAGATGCATTGGCCACATTCATTACGTTTAAGATTTAAGTAAAAAAGTATTTTGACAAGAAAATTAAGTCTTTTCAATGTGACATGGGTGGAGAATACAGGATATTTGAAAACTTTCTCAAAATTAAGGGAATCAACTTGATATATTCTTGCCCTTACACACACAATCAAAATGGGAAAGCTGAAAGAAAGCATAGACATGTAGTTGAAATAGGTCTAACTTTACTGGCCCAAGCATCCATACCACTAAGATTTTGGTAGGAATTCTTTAGTGCATCCATCTATCTCATCAACAGAGTCACAACACCCATCCTTGTAGACTTGTCACTTTATGAAAAGTTGTGTAGAATCAAGTTAGACCTATCATTCATCAAGGTTTTTGGCTGTGAATGCTTCCCCTTCTTTAGACCCTGTAACAGACACAAAGTTAATTTTCATACATCCAAATGTGTTTTGTTAGGGGTGAGTGCACATCATAAGGGATATTTGTGTCTTCATCACAGTGGTAGAATCTATGTCTCTAATAATGTCAAATTTAATAAATCATTTTTCCCTTTTGAAATGATCCCTTGTTCAAGAAAAAAGAACCAAAATCCTCCTACTTTAATCATCCTCTAGTGAGTCAATTTTTCTCCACTTTGTCCAATTCAAGAACTCTTTCAACTGTTGTAACAAATTCAGAAGAAGTTTCAGTCACCACTCCTCAAGCAAGATCTCCTTCAGCCTCAGGTAACTCCACTCAACTTTCTTCAAATAAACAATTGCATAACATTATTGATGCTGATACTGCACCAGAAATACCAAAAAATCAGCCCTTTCAAAACCAAATACCTAAAACTGAACCTCCACAAATGCAAAACAAAAACACTTCAACACATCCAATGATGACCAGAGCAAAGGCTGAAATTTTCATACCTAAGACCTTCTTAGCCAAGAACAACATATCAATTTCAGCAGATACAAAAGAAGCTTTAAAAGATCCCAGGTGGAAGAAAGCCATGATAGAGGAGTTCACTGCATTGATCAAGAACAACATATGGACATTGGTGCCTTATGATCCTAACTTGAGGTTGATTGGCAACAAATGGGTGTATAAAGTAAAAGAAAACTCATATGAAAGTGCGCCCAGATTCAAAGCAAGACTTGTTGCCAAGGGTTTCTATCAAGTCCCTGGTATTGATTTTTACAAAACATATAGTCTTGTGATTAAAGCTTACCATTAGAATAATTCTCAGCCTTGCAACAACTTTTAGATGAAATCTCAGACAATTGGATGTTGACAATGCATTCCTAAATGAAGACTTATCTGAAACTGTGTTTATGGTTCAACCAGAAGGAATGGAAGATAAGCTCAAGCCAAACTATGTATGCAAGCTTCAAAAGGCTCTTCATGGACTTAAACAAGCCCCTAGAGCTTGGTTTGAGAAACTGAAGACAGAATTGATGTCCTGGGGTTTAAAAACTCAAAATCAGATATATCTCTATTCTATAAGAGGAATGGAGAAGAAATTGTGATGTTATTGATATATGTAGATGATATTGTAGTTACCGAAAATAATAACATTTTAGTAGAAAAGCTTATTCAGAAACTCAGTAAAAAGGTTTTCACTTAAAGACATGAGTGAATTGCAATACTTTCTAGGTATAAAAGTAAAAAGAACAAAGCATTCACTTTTTATTTCTCAAACCAAATACATACATGATCTACTCAGAAAGGTAAATCTGGAAAAATGCAAAGGAACTAGCACACCCTTATGCGCAGGAGTCAAACTCAGCAAAGGAACAAGTATACCCTTCACAAATCAAACATTATATAGGAGTGTAATTAGAAGTTTACAATACTCTACTCTGACAAGGCCGAACCTTTCCTTTGTTGTAAACAAATTAAGTCAATACATGGCAAGTCCTGTGCAAGCATACTGGCTTACCTGCAAAAGGATTATTAGATACTTGAAGGAGACATCGGATCATGGACTGGATTTCATTAAGTCAAGCAATACAGACATTGAAAATTTCTCTGATGCAGACTGGGGTTGTGATGTAGATGATAGGAAATCAATCAGTGGGCATTGTGTGTTTATTGAAGGAAATTTGGTGTCATGGAGTTCAAAGAAATAAAGTGTGGTAGCAAGATCAAGTGCCGAATCAGAATATAGATCAGTAGCTTTGGTAAGTGCTGAGATAGCCTGGATTACATCGGTGCTGAAAGAATTGGGAATTCAATTAACCAAGACTCCAATTGTATAGTATGACAACCAAAGTGCAAGCTATGATGCTGAATCCAATGTCTCATGCCAAGATGAAACATATCAAAATTGACCTTCACTTTGTTAGAGACAAAGTGAATTCAAACGAGCTGAAGATTCGTTATATTCCTTCGGAAGAACAAATAACTGATTGCCTGACAAAAGCTTTGCCATATAGTAAATTTTGTTACTTCAGAAGCAACCAAGAACCTTGAGCTTGAGGGAGGATGTTGAAGCAGAGAAAAAAGAAGAAGATCAGGCTGAAATGACATTCATATGTGACCCGAATGACAGCTCACGTTTGAGCAAAAAAGTTACTGAAGAAGAGACAATGGAGTTAGGTGCAAAATCGAATATACAGCTTTGCAGTATTAGCTACTGCACACTTCATTCTTGTCATCATTCTCCTCTGTAACGAATTTTAATCTAAAGGCTGTGATCATTTCATCTTTGTTACAGGTGTAAATAGATTACGTGCTTAGTTTTCTTGATCTACAATTCATCTTCTGTATATAAGTGCTGTTCTCTGTAGTTGCAAAGTAATGAAATAGAAATCCATTTTTCACATTATGATATTTTCGTAAGTTTAACTATAATGACCCTCCAAGAAAAGGTACACTAATACATAATACTTTCTAAACCTTACTCTGTGGAATTGTTTATTCCTGATAACTCTCGAAGAAAATAGAAACACTACAAACACAAACTACTATGTAAATTTTTCATTCAGACCGATTCAATAGTATTTTTTATTGCCACGTCCGAGATTAATTGTTTTCTTTTATCATTTTGACTGATGCTTTAACTCTGCTACTTGAACATCACATAAGGTTGTATGGAAAAAGTGTGTATGAAAGTTTGTACATGTAGTAAAACCTAACCTCTAGTTGCCTGCCGATCTGTACGTGGTTAAAATGATCAGAATGCTCCAATGACACTGCAAAGGAAGCATTTACGTCACATATCATCGCTTCAACTCGATTGGTAGAAATATTTCAACCTATTCATGAAAGAGAAGGAACTTATACAGTGTGTAAATAGTCAAACTATACTAGCTGGCAGTGAGAAACAGTTATAATTTAAAGATCTCCCTGGCACATTTGTTTGCCATCCCTAAAGCTTTATTCAATGAATCCTATTATTTGCCAGCAGAGTAATTCCTTCTCAGAATTTCAACTATCTGTTTTATTACATTCTATTCATGCTGTGTCCTTGAGAATGTGCCAGCTTAAGAATTTCCAAGTTTCTCATAATAGATCAAACCCGGTTAAGAAGGAAGAACGGAGATGTGATACAAAGGAATCATGCAATGCTGCTGTCCTTGTTGATAGCATCCTAATTTTCTTTTAGCAGCATAAAACCTTTGTTTCTTCCTATTTTCTAAAAGGCAACTAGGCTAAGCAGAGGCCAGGAGAATCGAGATCATCTAGCGCAAACGCTTAACATATATTCCAAAGTGAAGGATAATATATACCAATATAGAACCACTTTTGTTAGCTTTAACTGTATTATACTCTCTAGTGTACTTTATTACTCTAGTCTTAGTTCATGTTGTAATCATCAGCTTAAGAAGTCTACTTCAATGATATGCACAATTCCATTGCAGTAGTATTGCTTCCTTGAAGTTGGCTAAAAAAATAATCTGCTTTATAGTATTTATGTTAAAAAATTGTTCGGCAGACAAACAGTTTGTCATCATGGTTGCCTAAAGGAAACCAATTTTTGTTCTGTCGCTTCGCATCAAAGAATTGCGCTGTGTTTTTTTTCTGCCTTCCTCAGAAAATTGTTAAGATATGAACTCCTGGATTGTAATAAAGGCTTCTACCACAGAGTTTGTGTGTGAATAGATGCATTGCATCTATGTTCCCATGTATATGATTTACCATTTCATATTTATTCTGCTTTAAGAAGGAAAAATTGCTCAAAGAAGAAAAAATGCTTCTACACAGAGAGGTAAAAATATCATTCACTGAAAGCCAGTCTTATGTTGAAAAGAATCTGCTATTATTGTCAGTCGTCACTTACAGATTGCAGCAATGGAGAAGAATACGAATGATACAGCAGCGGTGGCTACAGCAAACATTCATTTGCTTAGACAGAGGAGGCATCCCTGTACATATGCTCACAAGGCGCTTAAATTTGGCCAAGGGACACTGTGGGAACTGCTGACACTCCACCAGTCACCTTTTGGATGCTAATCAAGTTCATGTGATTGCCCACCCTGCAAACTTCACGACCTTATTGCCATGTACTTCTTAGCTGCTCTACTGTTGTATTTAGTAAGAGTGGTAAGTCTATTTTCTTTATCTCCCAAAGGGGATTCTCTCAAATAAAAATCTAATCATTGGCTTATTATATGCATAATGCTCTATTTCGATTATTTATTTTATGCAAGAATTAACGAAAGAATGTTTCAGCTTCGTTTGATGACATGAGAACTTTTGTTTTATCAATTCAATGAGATTTGTAGACTGCGGCAATGGAGAATCACATCGGCAGGGCAGCAATGATGATGATGAGAGTTCACGATGTGTTAATTATATGTCAATAGTAATGCATATAGCATATGCAAGACTTGCTGATTGCAAAATGAATCTCAGTTGCGATGAACCAAGGAGAGTAAAGTCTTAAAGAGGGCAGTGCATGGCACAGCACCGCACAGCATGGCAAGCATGCTCTTAGAAAACTAGGAGTTAGGATTGTTCAGTTCCACGAACCACACAGCTTTTCAGACACACATGCAGTCTTATGAATATGTTGCCAAGCCTTCGTATTTCCTGCCACTTCCAAAGTTAATTCGGTCCAATGATCATTTCCTTACCCACCCAACGCCCAAAGTTGACTCAAATTCGTTAGCAGAGCTCAATATTTTGTTAAGACTCATTATCAAACTTGTTAATAATAGCGTAGTATCTGATATCTAATGAAAATCTTAAGGGAAATTTTCTGACCTTATTTTGAAGGTTATTTTTGTAAATAAACTTTAATTCTATCTTATTAAATTTATCATTTACTATTTCTTAACAATTTTAACCCATATAACCCCTGTACTTAAAACACAAAATGACAAAATAGAAAGATTAATTGCATTAGAAAAATTAAAAATTATTAAAAAAAACTCACTTTCTACAAGTAAAATTAAATAAGTAAAAAATTTAAAAAGAGATTTTTAACTTTTTTTTGTTAAAAAAAATTGATTTTTTTAATTAAAAAAACTTGTTTGTATAATTAAAATTTTGGTTTTAATTAAATATAAAAATAAATAACAAAGAATGAAATTAAATTTATTTATAATAAAATTTACATAAAATTATAAATAAAAAATATATATAAAAAATTAATAAAAAAAATTATTGATAAAGAATGCAATACTGTCCGCTTGTATATTATTCATAAATTTTATTGTATTTTATAAGTACAAAAATAATAAACTAATCAATAAAATTGAATTAAAATTTATCATTTAAATAAATGTCCTCGCAAATAAGATCAAATTTTTCCAAATCATAACCGAAACCATGACTAAACACAATCTTTTTCTTGCCTTGAACGTAGGAATATTGAACTCCACAACCAAATTCTTCTTGTTATTACTATTTCCTTATTTCATACTCGTTGACCCTTGATGTCAATCTTGGGCCTGAAGCTGGGTGAGCCGCGTCCTAATTGTTGGCTCTGGCTGGCCATGCAACAGCTTCCCTGTGCCTATATGCTCTTCACATGTTATTTGCACTTTAGCTGTTTCTTTCAAAACAGCACTTTTCCTCAATAATGCATCGGATAGTCCACAATCTTTATTGTAGTGCACGCAATAAAGACAATCTCCATTGTCAAACCAAATCATCTTCACAACTTATTCATAAATAATGCAAACATCAATCAATTTCAAGCTAAGCAACACGAACCAACCAACTCTCATTCAATTATCGATAGATCTGGTCTTAACTTCTAAACTTGCTACAATTACTCGTGTTTTAAACATTTTTGACATGTTCTAATGTGCACAGTTGAAATAATATTTATTGTCGATATAACAAAAATTATTGTAAAAACTTAGTGTACCAACGTTAATTTTCTACGTTTGTTTTAATGATATTTTACTTTAAACCATAACAAAATTTAAAAGGGTAAAGTTGGTGGTCCAACAAAAACCCTTCGATGTTTAATTTAAAATTTTATTTTTTAACGTTTAAGAGAAAAAAAGATAATAGTAATATCAACTTATATAAAACTAGGTTAACGTGTCAGTTTTTCATCTAGTTGTCTTTAATTACTTTTTTATATGCTACTTTTTCTTAGGTATTCCAAATTTCTTGAAATTATTTTAAAATCTGAAAATTATAATCTTAGATGTATTTCAAATTCAAATACTACAAAAATTTAATTTTATAAGTATCAGTATTTCAAAAATTATGGAATCTTGAGTCATTCTTACATAATATATCTATCAAACTATGAATTATTATTATAGAATGAACCCTACTTGCAGAATACCTCTACTAGACTATAAATTCTTATTATAGAATGATTCGAAAAGAAATTGAAAATAAAATAAATGTTTCATTAATACGTAACTGTTGAAAAGTTTCGAAATTCTTTGCCTGAGACATTTTCATTTGTTTGAGATAGTCTCAAATTAGATTAAATGTTTGAGACCTCTGCCAAGTTGTACTCGAAACTCTCATAATCAAAAAAAGTCTCAAAATTAATGACTAAACTCAAAACCTTTTATTTGAACTTGAAAAGTCTCGACCTTTACTATATCCGCGATCCTTATCATTCTTCTGTCAAGATCCATGGACTCAAGCTAAATTTGAATTTCTTTATTCTTAACAGAACTTCAGTTTGAGTTCAATATCACTCATTCAACAGCCCAAAACTCATCGGGCCTTATTTATACCAAGATCGTTTTCTAAATAATTATTACTATTATTATTATTGTCATTATTATATATTATAATATAAAATATTAATATTTATTATGTATTAATTGATTAGTCGCATCACATTAACAACTGATATATCTAAAAGTCACTTATATAAGTATTTTTTTTTCTATCAATACAATGTTTTGCATTATAAAAATAACGTTTTAATAACTAAAATTGTTTTGGTAACAATAATATAATGCAACTATAAAGCTTCCCAAATCTCATATTACATAATCAAATTTTATTTTTAATTTCTCTAAAATTTTATAACTAAAACCAATTCAAATATTTCATAAAAGAATATCTTATGACATTTTCTCTAAAAGAATATTATCAAATGATTTTACATTTGATATTTTTTAAAAATAAAAAATCTTATTGTTCATATTAATTTTTCAGTAGGAACAATCAACAACTGATTTTTATTAACGACTTAAATTTGTTGAATTTAGAGATATGATATCTATTTTGGTTGAAGTTAATGGTTAATGATATCGTTCTTTTATAAGGTAGATGATATTGCTCACCAAATAATTTTTAAAAATTTAGCGGTATAGTAATTATTTTTTGATATTATTAATATTCTCTTTAGTCCCAAAAATATATTTTTATAATAAAAATTTAAGTGAAACACTTTATACATAAATAAAATTAAATTTATAAATTAAACACTCGATAATAATATTAATGTTCATCGAATCATTAATTTATAAATTAAACAATTGATATATATATATATATTACATCTGTATGTACACAATTACACTAATAATTTTCAGTGTAAATTGATAAAATAATATAATAAACTTTTTTTATTATCATGGAATTAAAAAATATTTACTTGTACTAATATCATTCAATTAACAGTTTTACTACTTACAATTACAACAATCAACAAGAAGGCTTCTAATTTTAGAAAATTAGTTAAATTCCTAAACCTCATAATTACTCTTTAATAAAACCTCATATCTAATTAATCTTTAATTACAGACAAACAGCAGGTCTAAATAACTACCACCACCTAGCCCACGCGCTTCGCAGTCACTGTGAGGTCATCAATTGATTTCTCATGATAAGGTTCCACGTCAGCTGGCCCCACTGGTTTTTTCACATCCACTGTTATCAGTCGAGCGTTTATTACACGCGCACCGACTTCGTGTCGTGTGGACATCATCACAAAGAGTCTTGAGTTCTTTTTACTTTTTTATTTTATTTTATTAATTTTTATTTTATCGTCATTGTTGGTTCTAGGTTTGAAGATGGAGCATAAATTTACAGGTTTGACAACAAAATTTAGATGAAGAATTGCACAGCCGCGTCACTTTCCATCAGTTTCTCGAAAAATTTCCCGTGAAACAAACAAAATTTTGCCTATCAGAGCGTTCCAGTTGTACATAACGTTAAATTCCTCTCCAATCACACACCGTTTTAGATAACAGTTAACAAGTTTATCCATTTGCCTCGTTTTTAACAAAATTTTCTTTTTCTCTCCGAAATTTTCTCGGACTGGTTTGCGAATTTTTCATTCTATTCAAATTTTGCTGAGAAATAAATAAACAAACACGATGAGACGATCACAACAACAGCAACTTCAGCATCACCAGGATCATCAATCTAGGGTTTTCTATGAGCTATCGTCGCTGGTCATGAGCATCCTACGATCTCCGTCTTCTCCGATGCCATACACCGATCAGTCACCGGCTTCGGCGGTGTCGTCGACGAGGAGGTCATCGGCGGCGCCTCAGATAACGCCGGCGGGATTCGCGTCGCTGATGTTGGGAATTTCGTTGGCCTTGATGCTGTGCGGATCGGTGACGTTCTTTATCGGGTTCATGTTGATGCCTTGGATTCTTGGTTTGGTGATGGTGTTTTACGTGGCTGGGATTGTTTCTGCTATCTCCGTTTTGGGAAAATCGATTTTTTGTTACGCTATAGCTCCGCCTTCTTCGCCTAGAAAGGAGATTCCTGGTACGTTTTCCTTTTCCTTTTATATTTTATGTTTTATGAATAATTTGTAAGAGGAAGTTGTGGTTTTTTATGTGGACTACTGATGTTGATATAGATTGGTTTGTTTGTTATTGGGTTTTGTT
>JAXCLQ010008784.1:0-25497 GCA_035584115.1 Cedrela odorata
TGACCAAAGAAACTCATGCCATTCTTCTTCACAGGTCGAATACACTATTAAGGTTCGCTAACACGAGGTTAACAAGAAGTGATAACAGAAGACTAAGTTCAACTTGCTTTTTCAATACCGGAAAAGACTCTAAACCTGATACCGTTCAAGACAAGGTTCGATTCTCAAACTCCAATTCCAGCATTCAACAAGTTTACGAAGCGCTCGACTTGGATTAATTGAATTAGGTTTTAATTTTACATACTTATTTACATTACAGGAGACTCAATTGGATTGGCCAGTACTTAAGCAGTGGGATGTGCCTTGGGGATGGCGAACAGCTTCCTTAACCTCGTTTGCTTGTGGATTAAGGTGTCTTTTAATTTTTTATTAATGCTAATTAGCTACCATATTTGTGCATTTTGTATTTTTTTTGATATTATAGAAAGAATTTTATTGGCTTTGGAGTTGGAATGAAATTTAAATATTGTTCAGGCAGTTTTGTTTCGACAGGATTGTAGAGACGGCTGCTATACCGTATTTTGGACTTAAAATTGAAGAACTAAGTTTAGACGAGAAGGCAGAGATTCTGTTTCTCGATCAAGGGTATGAAGTGAATTTCTTTATCTGTTCATTATATTTGGCTGATTAACGTTCTACTTAGTTGAAATGATTGGAGCCATTGTAGTGTGTATAAAATGTGAACTAGGAAACTTGATTGTTCAGTTTCGTGGTTGAATTTAAAGCTCATTATCGAAGAATCTAATGATATTATAGTTAGTTGCCTCTTATGGAGTTATCTTTAGGACTTTGAAAAGTCCTGATGGGTCTGAGTTTGTTCACTTATTGTTTTGGCAGCATTACAACTGCAGTTATACTTGGGGTACTATATGGCATTTCCAACGCCTTTAAACCGCTTCCTGAAGACCTTTACCGCTATGGTGTTTGTCAGGGCAAACCTCTATATTCAATTTTTTTTTTCTTTTATCCAAAGTTGTTATTTTATTTGGTCAGTGGGTGATATTCCTTACTAAACTTTCAACGTAATGGATTAGGCTTAGTTTTTACTAAACTTTCAATCTACAGAAAGGGTGGCTCTTGTGGGCAGGGATTGGTCTTGGCGGTGCCCTTTTGGCTGTTGCAGCAATCTACCGAAAGAGAGGTATGACATTCTCTTGAAACCGTATAATATTTCATGTATGTTCATTTAGGTTCAAGTCAGTGGCAAAGCCACTGCAGGCCCTGAATTTTTTTTAAAAAATTAATATAAATGGTTGGCTTTAATCAATTTTGTCCTTTAAAATAAGTTTTTTCTTATTTTGTCCACTGCAAAATTTTGATGCTTACATTTTGTGTTAGAATTCAAATAGGAAATAATAACTTTAGTCTTATTATTATGTTTTGTCTTATTAGAGTAGATTTCTTGTTAGAGTAGTATTTGTGTTCCTAGTTTTTTTTGGTTTCTCTTTTGATCCTATATAAGGACTTGTTCTACGTACTTATGATGATTTACAATTAATCAAGAGTTTATTTTCTCTCACACTTTGTTAAGCAATAAACTATTGACTCCATTGATGAGCTTATAGAGCAATGTTTCGTCTCCTCCTCTAGCTTAACTACAGCTAATACAACTGGACTAAAGCTTTACTTTAAACTAATTGTAAAGTCATGTAGTACCTTAGCGAGTTGAGTATATTAACTTCAGAACCAGTCAAGAGTTTGAGAGCTTCTTGTTGTGTTCACTCTTTTGGGAATGAGATTTAAGTGGCATGGTTTACTATCTCTTTAAAGAATTAAGGCATTTAATTGTTGATGTTTTGTTGTTCATTTGATTGAGGTTGTCTGAGCTTTTGCATTCACTTTGCAACATAACAGGTCATTTAATAAAATCCGTAACCTTATTTCAGGCTGATGCTTCCACTGATTGGATCTTCAAGTATTAGGTACTTCATGTTAAATATCTTTTCATATTTGTACATTTTATGTCATTGAATCACCAGAAAGGTCAAGGCTGTGTCTCTTGTGGAGTCGTAAATGTTGAAATTTTGCTGTAACTGGACTTTTTGAGGATTGAAAACCTTTTTTTTTTTTGTTTCTTTTGAGGATTAAGAAAGTTATTTGATACTGTTAATTTCCATTGTAGTAATGCTTGTTTGGTGGGCATCACAGGTGTCTTGGCTCCACTTTTTGAGGAGAATGTATTTCTTGGACTTTTTATGGCGTCCCTGACTAAGTGGTAGGTTTACTTCTCCAATGTCTGATTATTATGTTTATTTGTTAGTGTTGCATCATATGCATCCAGGATCTTATGCTTGCATTAGGTCCAGGAATTATGTATCATTTCTCTCCATGCTTGCATGAAATTTGACGACGCACTATCCTTAAAAAATTTCTGTTTTCTTAATCCTATCAAACTCTGAGATGTGGAGTAAAAATTCAGGGATGTGTAATATTTTGATTAGGTATATGAAGCTGTTTTTAGAAATAAAAAAATTTATTATAACTGAAATGTTTGAGAGGTTAAGAAATGCTGAAATGCTTTGTTAATCAGCATACTTGCATATAAAGACCTAATATATCAAAGAATATTTGCAGAGCTCATGCTGATAGACTGAGGTTATGTGCATTATGAAACAATGTGGTTGTAGTGTCGGATAACTTTTGTGGGGATGACATAGATGAGTGGCTATACAACTGTACAAGGTGGATCAATCGAGAAATTAAATGGTTTTGTAAGAAGTTTGAAGCTGGCCTCAATGAGGACAAGAGAAAGAAAGGGAGCCAAGATGGTTCTCATTATGAAGACAAAGTGGTTCACTGTTGCATGTGCTATGTTCCTGATTGAAGGTTAGCAGAGTCCGAAGAAAGTAGTGGGTGACGATTTGCGGGAAAGACGTGTTGCTGACTAAAGTATAGATTTGGGCCTAACAAAGTAGAATGACACAGATTGTTGTAAAAATGGCCCAAATAGTTGGGTTAAGGCCGAGTGTAGTGTATTTGGGATGAGAATTTGGAAATACTGATTGTCCACTTTTTGATCTATGCACTTCATGCTCTTTTTTATTTTCATCATCCCCTGTTTCTTACTACCCTATTTCTCATCAAACAAAATTTGAATATATTTCTGTGGATTAACAAATGAGAATGGCTTGAGCTTGCTTACTATTTATTGTTATTGAATGCTCTGTGCTCTCATGTTTCCCACAATTTTTTCTGCAGGGTTGCTACTCCAATTGCTGTCATCATCAGTGCTGCAGTCTTTGCGCTTGCATATCTCACTCCATGAAAGTTCCTTGAGTTGTTTGTGCTAGGTATTACACCATGAAATGAGGTAGAAATTTCTGCATAACATCCGTAGAATGAATCTATTTAACATCAACGTGGTCCAAGCTTCCTTGATCTCACTTTAAGCTTTGATAATATTTATAGCTACAAAACGATACGGCTTTTTAGTAGACGCCAAGCTTTTGTTTTCTATTGAACATAATAAGAGAATTTTGCATTAATGTAGGGACTGCTTTGGGATTTTCCTATGCTCAAACTAGAAACCTTCTAACTCCCATCACAATTCATGCTTTCTGGAACTCTGGAGTAGTTTTACATCTCATCTTTCTTCAGGTAAATAATTTACATATACTTTGAATCTTCAACAGCAAGTATATGTTATCTCTTATAATATCAATGAACTAGCTACACCTAAAAATTTACTTTTTGTAACGAGCATTGTTTTTTTTTTTTCTGCTTCATTGTGTATAGCTCCAAGGGTACGATCTCAAGGATTTGTTGCAAGCAGCCTCATAGGGTTCAAATTTCTCTCTGTTGATGCATCAGAGCTTTTGCAGGCAGCTTTCTCAGCCGGTTCCCAGAGTATCCCTTTCTTATTCCTTTTAACCTTCTACAGAATTTGACACAACAGAAGAAATGGTGAAAGAATACGAATGTGTAAAGTTGATTAGTGAACTCTTAGAAGTGAGAATGAAGAGCGAAAGAAGATAAATTTCTTAGGCGTGAATTTGGAAGGTTAATAATTTTTCCTTTTATTCTCCTGTTGATATATGATTTATGATGTGTACTTCATTTTGAAGCCAAGAGACAATATTGATATTTTGGTACATTTCGGACTGATTTGCAACTCAACTATGTTCGTGTACGCAAGGCTCTGCTCTCTCTCCCCAATGGAGAAACCAAGGGATGCAACTTTAATGGTCATTAGACACAAGAGTTTGATTTACAATAATTGTTTATTATTTTTCTTCCAAAGCCGGTTTGATATCTATTTAATAATTATAGTTGTTTATGGAATTTAACACTTGCTTATATACGAGGATTCAAAGTGGCCAACAGCATACAATAAATAGTTAAGTGGACTTCTTGCCCCTTGCATGTATTTACATGAAATTATTAAGTGGGGGGTTAAATGTTTCACGTAGAAAGAGGTATAGAAGCTTCGGTCTAAGAGTTTTGACTCTTTTATTTCAAGAGAAAAAAGAAAAAGAAAATGGTTGCACGAATGGGAAGCAAACCCTAGGTCAAGGAACAGACAAAAAGGGTTTGAAACGGGGGCTAGATTTGGGGAGTTTCACTGAATTCGCAGTTCCAAGTTTGGCATTTGACTCAGTGGACGTCCCCCATTAAATTCATAGTACCATACTTCTTGTCCAATTAGTAGACACAATTAGCTATCTAAGTTAAGTACGAGAACTTCAGTTTCAAACTTTGTTAACCAAAAGGAGTTTCAGCATTATCGAAAGCAAGAAATTGAGGAAACCTATATACTTGGTTTTCCAAAGCCCACAAAATCAGAGGAAATTGACTGACTCCTGCTTTGCTTTTGTTTTGTCAAATAACCATTAACCATAAGTGTGCATTTCTTTTATAATTTATTTATTAATTATCTCTACTGTGTGAACCCTTGATTTCCAGGAGGTGCACGTTATGTACCGACAAATGAAGGTAAGTGAAAGTCCTACCCAGAACCACTTGAAAGACTGCTATGTGGCACCTAGCACATACGGTAAACTATACGGCTCATGTACAGTTGTTTCTGATCAACAACTCTCATTAGAAACTCAGATGTTATCTCTTTATCATTTTTTTCTTTTTCTTTCTTATTCCATCCCTCCTCTTTCATTGCTTTATTTTAAGGAAATCAAATAAAGCTTAAGTATATATATTCAGTTGGGTTTTATTAAAGCCATGGTGATGGAACTGATACGACTTTGTCTTTTGATGGAATCCCCGAATGTAATTGGGCAATTTTGGGTAATTTTGGCCAGCTAATTGATAACCCATTTTCTCAAAACCTGTGGTTGAATTAGCCTTGTAGCTAGGTTATAGCAATCTTATAACAAAATGGTTTGAATATGGTTAGAATTTTTGACAACTCTGAATGATAGTTTGGTCATTTCTCTCTAAAGAGAGTCAACAGTTAATTATGTTTTGTTAATTACGAATAAGGTTAATTAGTGGTCCACTAATTAGACTTTAGGGGTATCTCAAAATTGACACAAAATCTGACAGAGTCAGTGGAATAGAAGCTCTGGGAATGGAATAGAAACTGGATTTTCAGATTCAGAGGCCTTAAAATTACTAAACTAATCTTTAAGAACTTATTAGTTGAATATAATTTTGAGCTTGTGTATTGGAAGTTGGTTAGGGTCTCCACGTTGCCAAATATTAATTCAAACAAAGACAAATTAAATATTGTTTCTATAGAAGCTTGCTTTGTCTTGATTAGTCCGATAAATGACAAGTCAATGACAGATTCACTAATCCCACAAGCTGCTGATCTTGTAGCTTCTTGAGATTCCTCAATTTGGATTCATTAATTAATTACCGCAAATGGGTTCATTAAGTTGAGTACTAAGAAGTTAATTTTCTTGGTAGTTGTCAATATTAAGAGCTTTGCCTTCAGCTTCTGATTGAGCCAACGCCTTCCTCGCGAAACACACTTCTTTAAAAGTCACCAGAAAAGGCGGCTGATCCTTCGGAGACAGAACCCTTCTCAGGAAGCATATATTGGCTTCATATTAACTGAAACTTCACTGTCAACAACTTGGTTATATCTCTTAGATTTCACTTCTTCTCTGCAGTGTACTGTTTTCTAGGGTTTCTTCTTGTTATTTTTAGGGTTTGTTTTTCAGTTTGAGCTCTTCACTTTCAAATTCTAGGGTTTCTAGTTATTGAGTTTCTCGTTTTTTCTGGTGACAGTTAAGTTTTTTGAGAAAACAGTTAGAAAAAGCTTAGGAAGAATATATAGTAATGGATGAGAGAAATGATATAGATAAACTAGACGAAGTCTTGCTGCCAGGGTTTAGGTTTCATCCAACAGATGAAGAACTTGTAGGGTTTTATTTGAACAGGAAGATTCAACAACGTCCTCTCACTATTGAGCTTATCAAGCAACTTGACATTTACAAATACGATCCATGGGATCTCCCAAGTAAGATAATTAATTCGCAGTAATTTCCATGATTTCTTTCCCTAATACTGCTATAATCCACATGAAAGAGGCATATATTTCTGTATCTTTCTAGTTTTCCATCTCAACAGAAACTCCACTTTGTGAAAGTGCTTGTGCGTGTTTGTAATAAAAACATGCAACATACAAGTTAACTGTTACAGAAACAGGTTTCCAGTTTAATTATCATGCATATGTTTATTGTCTTTAGCTCTTTAAATGAGGTCTTACAAATTTCTTTTCTGCTCTTTGAAAATACAGAGTTGGCGACTACAGGAGAGAAAGAGTGGTACTTTTACTGCCCAAGAGACAGAAAATACAGAAACAGTGCAAGGCCAAACCGAGTAACTGGAGCTGGGTTTTGGAAAGCCACGGGAACTGACCGACCAATCTACTCCTCGGAAGGAAGCAAGTGCATCGGCTTGAAGAAATCACTTGTTTTCTACACAGGCAAAGCGGCCAAAGGTATCAAAACTGACTGGATGATGCACGAGTTCCGTTTACCTTCTCTTACTGATTCAGTGCCGCCTAAGAGATTCATGGACAAAATATTTCCTGCCAATGTAAAGTATCTTAAAACTTGTATACACATATCTGTCCAGTTAGTTAACTGATCCATTATTCATTGATTTTTTTTTTGAAACTTGCAGAACTCGTGGGCTATATGCAGGATTTTCAAGAAAACAAATTCCTCAGCACAAAGAGCACTGTCTCAGTCCTGGGTTTCTCCTTTGCCTGAAACCGCTACCACCACCACGACTGATGCACAAGCTAAATGTTACTACAATACTCAGTTTAGTTCAGAGAACATATCATTATTGACAGCTAAAAACAATTCAACCATTTTTAACTACAACAATGATCTACAGCATCCGTCTTCTTCTACTGCTACTACTACGTTTTCTCCTTTAGATTTTGTCCCCTACAAACCCATTAACCCAATGATTAGCAAACCTAATCAGCTTCCTATTTCCACCGGAAACCTAACAAAAAACTTCATATTTTCTCCTTTTGAACCACCTATTCCAGCTAAATGCAATATCGATCTTTCTTCTATGCTGTTAAACATGTCATCTTCTATGCTCGGAGATTTTGGTAAAGCCTCTGAATGTGTAGATTTCTGTGGATCACAAGATCAGTGCAATGGTTTTTCAACAACTGGTTTACCACATGAGATGCAAGCAGCAAACATCGGCAACGGTTCAGACCACGAAAATGTTTTGATGAAGAATCAAAACATGATTCATCATTTTGATGACCAGTGGGAGGACACCGTTCGATCCATTGGATTTCCTTTCAGTTTGCCGACTTGTATGACTGAAGCTTGGAAGCCTAGCTCGTTGTGGAATTCTTCGTCGTGCCCAAGTGAGATGTCTACTACTGTTTCCCCTACCAAATGCTATACTTGATAGTACATTTAGTTGAAAATTTTAATTAGGCAGCAATTCAAGTTCATGTTAGATATATATATATATATATATATACACTCTAACACGTACGTAATATGTCAAGTTTGGTAGGCCTTCGGAAAATTTTTTATTTAAATTAGAATTCAAAGCCAATCTTCTGCAATTAAAGTTGAAGAATCGAAGCTTAAGCTGGAAAGTGGTATTGGTAATGACGGATATTCTCTCAGATTTTTTTTTTCTTGATTTTTAACTAGATATTTACATATAATATAATTAATAATTAACAATTTAAATTATATTTTAATAAAATTTATAAATTAATTTTATAGTTAATTATTAATAAAATTAAGAATTGAAAAATTAGGAGAGGCAGTGAAGACATCTTACCGTTTCTTCGTACGTACGGATAAAATTTTGCCCATTCATTGTTATTTTAACAGGAAGCCTGGAATGGGTGGATTGTAGGCGTAGGCCTGCTACAAAGCCCACAGAACCTCAATATCTGATAATGTAGTGGGCCCTAAGATGGGCTTAAGCCCGTTCATTTCAGAAATTGGTTGACCCGAACCGAACCTTATCGTGCATTGACAGGACAATTTATGGACTACCTTACGTTAATTTTAATTTGTTCCTTCAAGTATTTACCTTTCGTTTCCATAAAAAAAAAAAAAAAAAATTTGACATCATCATTTCCATTAGACCCATGACTAATTGAATAAAAAGGAAGAAGTTGCAGTGAATAAAGGGGCGTCAAACTTCCGAAAATGAAAACCCCAATTCATAGACAGACAGTCAGAGAAGATGGAGAAGCTGCCAAGTGAGGTGGTGTTGTTTGGGCATTGGGTAAGCACTTTCACCCACAGAATCGAGTTAGCCCTTAAACTAAAGGGCATACCCTACGAGTACGTTGAGGAAGATTTAACAAACAAGAGTGACTTGCTTCTTTAAAATATAACCTGTCCACAAGAAAGTAGCCGTCATAGTGCACAAAGGCATGCCCATCGCTCAGTCACTCGTCACCCTCGAATACATTTGATGATTGCTGGAATAGTACACCAAAATTACTGCCCGAGGATCCTTACCAACGAGTGAAAATCCGCTTTTGGGCAAACTTTTATGATCAGAGGGTGGTATTACTAGCTAGCTTTACATACTAATTAATTAATCTCTCTCTATCATTTTTAAAGGCATCATAGGAGTTAATTGAAGTTGTTTTCTTTATTAGCTCCTACACAAGCACCTTTTCAATTACTCTTCTGAAGGCGAAGAGCGAGAGAAGGACTGAGTTCAGTGAGTTGCTTAGGGTGTTTGAAGAAGGAATTGCGCAGGACTTCCAGGCAAATTTCTCTTTTTCAATGGAGATAACCACTTAGATATTATTGTTTCTGCAAATTCTTGCAATTACCAAGCTTTTGAAGAGACTCTTGCCCTGGATTTGACGTGCAAAACCACCAAGCCTTTCTATCATGGGTTACTGCTCGGTAGAGCTGCCGTTAGGAGAAGGAGACAGTCCCTCCTCATGTCAAACTGATTGCTAAAATCAGAGAGAGGTTTCGCCAGCCACCTCAAGTTTAATTATATCTAGCATAAGATACACTATAAATCTATTTAAGAAACTAGTTACATGTTTCCGAATCGCGCCTGTACCTTATCCCATGACAGAGTAAGTTATGCAGTATTACAATGGTTTTTGAATTCAATCCCAGATCTTTTCATCATCGAATACTACAGATATTTAGGTTCCCCACCTTTTCATGGGGCAGAGAAGGTGGGTAGTGCAACAAGATAGAAAATTGATGTTTCCTTGAATTAAATACAAAAGGCACACAACATTAATGCAATACCACAAACGAAATAAAACAATAATAATAAATAGTTTAAACCACTAAGCTGATATTAAATAGTATCATCCAAATTGAACCCTGAAAGCATCAACTTGATAAAATTAAACAAAACAGCACCACAATGATTTTTTCGTGTTTTAAAATGTGGTTCATACCAGCCAAAGCAAAATACAGATTCAAATTAAGAAACCTAGATTACTTCTCTGAGATTCAATATCATCAATCATAATAAATACTCTAAAAAGCAGTTTGAAATTCACTGAACATCTTCAGTCTTAACTCTTTGAGGCTTGCTTTTCTTTTGCCTTCTGAATCTTCAACACCTTCTTCACAATCTTTTGCTCTTCCACCAAAAAGGCCCGAATGACCCTACAAAATAAAATAAAATAAAATACATGCCAAAAATAACAATTATGAAATGCAGAAACAAACAAACAAAAACAAAACTAGGAGATTTAGGAGTTTTAACAATAACAAACCTTTCCCTAACAGCACTTCCAGACAATACTCCACCGTAAGGACGGTTCACAGTCCTCCTGTTTCTAGACAATCTGGACCTTTTATATTCAGCAGGTCTCAAGTGAGGAATCTGCAGTCATAGTAAACATTGTGTTAGAGCTGGATTCATACTCACTATCATGTAATCACAGGAAGGCTAAAAGCTGAGTCCTCAATATAAGCTCAAGGATAACGCGAGTGCCAACAGAGTGAGCAAGGTGTTCATATCTTTAATAACACTTGTTTTACTTTTATGATGACTTAAGATAATTAATACAAGCAATTCTCATTCAACACTTTCATTTTCACTAAGACAATCAACGCAGAAACATAACAAAATCTCCAAAGAATAGAACTCTATCAAGATAATGATGGTAGCTTTTGGGTGTCTTTCTTGAAACAATAGATGATCCCCCCAAACAGAGCAAAGTGTACAAGTGAAGGTCATACAATTTGCATTTGATTTAACAATCCCAACACATGCAAACTTTGTCATTGTAACTTTAACAAAATGCAGTATAGAATATCAAACTGAGAAAACCCTACCTAACAAAATGTAAAATGGCAAACCCGTTTGTAGAACATAGCAACATATGAAGTTGGATGGAGACAAAAGGGAATTGAACCCAAGAATTTCTGGCAGATCAGTTCTTACACAACCATGCCAAACGCAAGGTAATAATTTATACAACTGCGTTAACTACTTAACTAGTAAAGTTTCTACATAAACGGGCAGAACACAAACAAGAGACAGACATTCCAATAGAACTCGCAAAACATCAATGCGAGACCAAAGCAAAACAGATCGCACATTTCCAGACCCAGTCTCATTGCATCTTGTTTTCATCCTCTTCTTTGTTACACCGAATGATTGTTTACTTATGGGCACATTATCCTTAGTGAGTCCAAATTTTAGAACCAAATATCTTATAACAATTTCTTAGAAGCCATTTTGTTCTAAGAACAATTTAACTAGTTATCTGGTAAGCAACACTAAAATCTAATAGTAAAAAATCTCCAAACAAACGAAGATAAGCAAAATGAAAAACAGAAAACTCAAACACGTACCCCTTGGATTCTCTTGCCAGTTACAGGACACTTAGGTCCACTTGCTCTTTTCTTCGTGGTCTGGTACACCAACTTCCCTCCTACACACCCATAACAATTTCTTCATTAAAAAGAAAAAGAAAAACCGCGCAAGAGCAATCGTCTTAAAAGTGCCAAATTACTAACGCACAAATCAGCGGAAGAGGTATATTACCGGGGGTTTTGACGACGCGGTGCTGATTAGATTTAGTGGCATAGCTGTGCCGCTTGCGGTAGGTGAGCCGCTGAACCATTTTTAAGTCACTCCCGAGCTCTCTCTCTCTCTCTCTCTCCTAGGGTTTTGAAAGATGCGGAGCCGAGCAGAGGAGGGGTTTTATACGTTTACGAGAGAGAATATAAAGAGGTTTTCCAGTTTTTGCTACCCTAGATCGGACGGCTGTTGTTAGATCTTGACTTTTGGTCCAGGGCTGGCTTTTATTTTCATTTTTATCCCACGTGGCGTTCCACTACAGATCGTCTTTTGCCAGCGTGTAAGGCTCGGTTTGGACCGATGTCCTACCATTTGGCTCTTCTTTCGTGCAATTCGCAGTTATATTATTTCTTGTAATTAAAACCATTAACATAATTAAAAGTATAATAGCTGATGATGAATAAGCATGTAGTAGTACATTCAAGGCTATATACAACTCTATAACGCCTTCAGTGCTAAATTTGTTCTGTAATTGTTGCTGTAAACCTCTTAAAAGCGTATGTATGTGTGTACAAATAGAAATGTAGAGAGTGGCACTTCTCTTCTCTCATGATATCAACAAGGGAAGAGCAAAAATGATGGTTCTAAGACTAATTTTCTGTTGCAAAAGGTAATCTTGTTTAGCTTCTCGTGGCACCAAACTAGTTGATCTGCTGTTAATTTTGACATAGTTAGTACTCTTGAAATCAGTTTCAATTCAACCTGGGCAAAGAGCAATGCATGATTTGATCGATTTTCATGTTGCCTTTGCAACTTCTTTACTATGCAGCTACCACTTCTCAGTAGTTCCTTGAGCCTTTTCTCCTTCTGCATGAGATGAAAAACATTAAGAAAATGATTATCTCAAGTTTAAGGTATGAGCCAAAAACAATGAAATGTGTTCTGAGATAAATGTTGAAAGCAAACATTTTGATAATCTGTTCGAATATCTGTCAGAAGTTCTGAATCTATGGAGTCTTGGAGCTCAGGACCCTTTAGGATTATATCAGTTTCAGCTTTATCAGCGCGTAGAAATTGCCAGAACACTCTCATGGATTTCTCAATGATTTCTGTTAGCATTGGACTTGTGATTGCATCTTCCCCACCTCTTTTTATTCCTTTCTTATCCTTCAAACTGTCATCTGCAATGCAATTGTTTCAGGTTATATTCTGCATTAATGGCTTAAAATCATATAGCGGTAGTACACATGGTTTGTTCCCTGTGCATTGTATTTACCTTTGATGACTGGAACTAGGAGAAAATTACAGTGCACACGGCGGTTATTGACATAGTTTTGGACTCTGGGGCAGCTCTGAAATGGTTCACTCTCTATAAATCTTTCCAGGAGCACTTGGAAAAGTTGGAAATCACCAGCAACTTGATTATACTGTCGAAGTTCTTGAGCATCAAATTCCGGCAGCTCCATGGCTTTCTTATACTGCCAGTATAGAATTTCCCAGGAAAGGCAAAGCTGTCCAACATACACCAACTCATAATCCTTCTGCAAATCGCCAATGAACTTGAGTGTTGGGTTTGCTTCACGCCTCTGTGGCTTGCATGACCATAAGTTTGGCGACAGAAGAGATTTAATTGCCGGAACAGCTGATTTTTGGGTTTTAATCAATTGACCAGCTGGCCTTTTCAGCTGAAGTAAACCTACAGACGAGCACAAATTGCAAGAACAGTGTCAATGTGTCTATCTTCAGAGATAGACTACTTTCATTACAAATATTAAAATAATAATATCTAACTCACAATAAGTAGAATATCCTATCATTGGTAGGACTTGAACTAACTATCTTATTGTGAGGGAGTAAGCTCATTACCACCCAGCCAAGTAGTTGGTTGCTGTCAACGTGCCATTAATAACAAAACAAATTGCAAAAAGTATTCATAAATTCTACATTTTTTGGGACCATAACCGAAATTGACTGGAGTAATTCCTGTATTAATATGCTAAAGGACCTAAATTTAATGAGGGTTAGGTTGATTGACATTAAAGACCACTAGTCCACTGATATGGAGTTGCAAATAATTTATGGATGGGAATAAAGAGGATGGCGACCATCATGCAATGGAATTCTTTACAAATATAACTCTGGGAATTAAAAAAATTCTTAAGCAGTCCAAAAAGTTAACCACATTAGAAGACTGGGAAATTATTCGATTACCAGTCTACAAAGTCTAAACTCTTTGACAAGTAAGACAATCAAAGTCAATAGATTGAATAGTTCAAAGATGCAGCAAATAGTGCTAACTCTTATTTTTTTTTTTGACACATAAGTTGAGACTTATTTATAAATTAAAAGGAAATCAAATAACAGGGAGGAGAGATTAGTAGTTAACTTACTTATTGCATGCATGGTCTGGGAGTTCAAGATATCCAATTTTCGCATT
This sequence comes from Cedrela odorata, assembly GCA_035584115.1. Taxonomy (NCBI): domain Eukaryota; kingdom Viridiplantae; phylum Streptophyta; class Magnoliopsida; order Sapindales; family Meliaceae; genus Cedrela; species Cedrela odorata. The sequence continues at coordinate 13,865 of JAXCLQ010008784.1, forward strand.
TTATCCATGTAGCTCTTGTATAACTTGTGTATTTCTATCATACGGTCAACGTGCCCGAACTTTTGATCGATCTTCAATGGCTTTAGCTCCTCAAGTATCTTTAATGGAGACTCAGACTCTTCCAAAATTGTTGGAAGCCCCCCTGTTCTTGCCATTTTCAGTTCCAATTTCAGCTGTTCTATAATATCTTCATGCTCTAATGCGAATTCAAGATCATCATCATCATCTTCATTATCAGAATCTGTGATGGATTCGTTATCTTCCATGCTGTATTCTTCAAATTTTACTGAACTATGAAATAAATCATCTTCCTCGTGATTGTCCTCAGATCCATTTAACTTTGAATTCTCCAACTGGGGTTCTTCAGATATTCTGGGAGTATCTGCTGGTTCTGTCCCTTCGTAAAGCAAATCTTCCTCCTCGGCTTGGATTAAATCATCCGTTGACCAAATTTCCTCGTCTATGACACTTGAACTTGGAGACTCAAGTTGCAATTCTATATATTCATCATCAGAATCAAATGTAACAAATGTTCCCTGATCCAAAATGCTTTCAATACTTTCTACCTTCTCTTCACTTACGGCTTCAACACTTTCAGTTCCCAATTCTTCACCAAAATTTCTCTCGGACAAAATCTCACAGGAATCTAACACAATTTTATCATTGCTTCTTGAGAAACCATCGCATGAACCAATCGTGCCAAGTTTTGAATCAACTGGTATCAAGCAAACTTCCGAAAGACGAGGAACTTCATTTGATAAATCATAATTGGAAAGAAATTTAAACTCTGTGAAAACTCCCCTTCCATTCCCAGCATATGTTTCCTCTTCTGGTTTTATCAAAACGTTGTCAACAGAACCCTCTGTTTTCTCTTCATCAAAAACCTTATCAACAGAATCCTCTGTTTTCTCTTGATCAAAAACCTTGTCAGTATCAAGAAATGGTTTTTCCTCTTCCTGTTTCTTCAAAACATTGTCAACAGAATTCTCTGTTTTCGCTTGATCAAAAACCTTGCCAGTATCAAGAAATGATTTTTCCTCTTCCTGTTCCTTCAAAACATTGTCAACAGAATCCTCTGTTTTCTCTTGATCAGAAACCATGCCAGTATCAACCTCTTGAGGACCAAGAATTCCATTATCACAATTGGTAGAATTAGTTGAACCCGAATATAATTCTTGCACAGAGAAAATAAAAAATTTTGGTTCTTCCATGAATCCACTGATATGTTTCCCTGACAAGAACTCATACTTGCTAGTGCTTGAAGCCAACGCTGTCTCCATAACCACAGAGTTCTCTTTTCCTCCTCCTGTACTACAAACTTGTTGTCCATCGGGAACCGGAAAACCCTTCTCTTTTCGCCCAAATTCTTCAACCTTTGAACCCTCTTTATAACAATTTGTATCAGTTTGATAATTGCAATCACACTGATTCTTCTCCTGACATTTGCCTGCCATAAAACTGCCAAAAACAGAAACAATCCCATTAGTTCAAAAACAAATATAGGCAAATTCAATAATAAAGAAGAAACTAAATTGAAATTATCATACCTGAAAACATATGAAACAATCCCAAAAACAAAAACCCAGAACTTGGAAACAAGAACCCTGAAAGAATCAGCAATCGGAAACATATTTCTATACAAAACCTCGTTCACAAACCCTCTATCAACAAAATCAAAGTATGTTGTGAACGCGAGAAATTTTCTGGTACCCATCAATTCAATCAACCTCGGAACATGTTTTTTTTCAATTATTCTAAGCAAAATTAATGAGGAGGAATGTGACTTTTAACATGAGAGAATTAGAATTTCCCTGCCAAAACGAATTGGAGATAGTGGATTCTCCACTTGTGAAGAAAGCGAAATCTAAGAAGACAAAACAGAGCATCTGTGGCCTAATTCCGCGATTTATGGCATAAGATTTTAGAGCTAAAACAGAGAACTAAAAAACTAAGATATGATTTTCCACTGAAGATTTTATGTATTTATCACTAATGAGTTTTCTATTCCAAGTTTTGGAATATTCTGATTGTGGACTGGTACGTTTCAATACGGGGACTGTCAAAAGTCAAGTTCTAGTTAAAGCAAAGAAACCGCCGTGTTTTTTAACATATTATTACAGGAAAGCCTTCTTCGTCCGACATAAGGAATTGTTTAGTTGGGCGGTGGTGTTTTGATGGATTACCTGTTTGGTGCTCGGACGGGGTTATCCTAATAGCATTATAGAACGTGTTAGTGTTGCGAAACAAACATCCGGGATTTCATTTTCCAAATTTGGACATGTTCATCCAACAAGAAAAAGGAAAATGTCTGACGGTTTTAAATACCCAATATAGAACGATGTAACATGTTATTATTGTTGTTGTTATCATTGTGTTAATCACTAAGGCCACTCAAGAGTCATTTTCTTGTTTAAAATTCAATGATCAAATAATAATATAGCAGCCGACTTCGTTCATCTTGAATTGGTAGGTTTGGATGGTTGTGTTTGGCAGTCATTTTCAGGTATCTTAACCCATGGTATGTTTAAGTGGCATTATTCTTCTTAAGCATAAATTACGCGTTAATTTGTCAATGAAAGAAGCAAAAACAAAATAGGTAAGAAAGTGATTCTCGTAAAATCCAAACAAACCCTCGTGGAGACAGTCATTAGGAATCGTTTCCAGCCATTGAATTGAAGAGACTGTTTTGTTCCTGACTTTTAAAAGTGCTTCTAAAGCCTGTTTCAATGCCGCTAGTTTCTCCAGGAAGTGTGAAAGAAGGAAGAGAATTCTTTTGAGGCGATTATTCAATGAAGAAAAAACAACCTTACACGTCAAGGTTGATATAACAACTTTATTAGATGCAATTCAACAAACCCTACCGATCATACTCATACTTTTCATTTGTAAATAGAGAATAATAATCGTATAACATGACATTTAAATTCACGTGACGTGTAAGGTACGTAAAAGTTCGTTATTTATTTTATATATATTTTTAAAAATTTTAAAATAAATAACGTTAAATTTTAAATAATTTACGTAAAAAATTTAAAACTTAAAATATAAAAATTGATAGAATTAACAGAAAATTTAAATTGCCTACGAAAAATTTAAAAATTTTGGACTAAATGTATTTGGGATGTATAGTAGATAATTCCATAATATTTTCACATATTTATAAATAGTGACAATTACAGGAGCATTACATAATTATTGATAATTATTGGACACCGTCTGTGTAAATTTAATTTCATGGAGCCAAATAAAAAGGGCGGCCTCGCCGCCAAAACCTGACCGTTAAAACCCCAAACCCTACCCTCTACACTCTACCAAATCATCAATCAACCGAACAATGGAAATTGACGAAAGGGTGACGCTAAAATTCACGTGTGATGCGTGCGGCAACGTGGGCTTTGTGGACGGATTGGACGGGTATTATTACTGCAAGCATTGTAATCACCAGGCCGAAGAAATCTTCGAAACTGGCGTGGCCGACGAGGATTTCCAGGCTACAGGTGCCGGCACCGGCACCGCCCTCTACCAGACGAGCCACACCCGGCACGTCACTAAATCCCGACCCGCGAACCAGTTCGTCCCTATATCTCAACAATCCTTGTTCTGGTCTCCTCTATTTGAAGAGCCAAACACCGCCGTTACTAGAAACGAAAAACACGATGATCCGATAATTAGTAAGGTTAAGAGAGAGGAGGTTTATTTCGATGATGGGGTTGGCCCCACCGAGCCTGAGGATTTCGGGGGCCGGGAAGAGAGTCAGGCGGATTACGAGGATTACCATTTTGAGGTGAGGATGAAGTACGTGATGGGGGTGCAATTGATGATACAATTACAGTGTGAGGCTTTGGTTGAAAAGTTTAATGTTTGTCCTTTGATTTGCGGAGTGGCAGCATCAATTTGGTTGAGATTTGTTGCAACAACAGGGGTTCTTCGTGAAGGCTGGGCCGATGAGGCCATTAACGAATCCGAGAGTCAAAAACTAGGTATGTATATAATTACTGTTATTTATTGATTTCTGTTCACATTTTGGTATGAATTTGATGAATGGTGTATTTGAGAGTTCTATTGGCAGTTAAAATGCTTTTGTGTCAATGTTAGTTGTGCTTGGCTGGAATGTATGAAAGCATCTCTTTAATTTAGAAAATCTTTTGAAGTGTTATTTAGGAGAAATGGATGATATTTGTTTGCCTAAAAAATGTTTTTAGGTCAATACAGCTCTTGAAATGCTTCTAAGAAAAATACTTTGTATGGACTTTCTGAGGAAGTGCTTTTAACCAAAGCACACCCAAAATCTACTTGAGATATACGTAGGAAGAATTGATGATGGGGAAGGAAGGGAAAGCATATATTGTTAATTGGAAAATATGCTTATAATAAGGTCCATTGGTTGAAGAGAATATTTTATATATTATCTTTGTTACTTTAGAGATTACAAATATAGATAAATATATACAATTTCAATACATGAGGATATAATGAGTTTCTACCCCTCCTCTCCTAAAGGTACCAAATGGTTGAGGGTAACAACCTTCTCTTTCCCTTTTATGGTTCTACCTTTTATCAACAACAATGAAAGATTAGTTCTCCTTTTCTTTTTTCCTTCTCCTATACCTTTCTCTCCCCTTTCATTTCTCCCGCCACAGTGTTAGGAATGAAAAAATATACATGTTTTAAGGCTTAATAGTTATATATGTGATTTCTTTTTCATGTATAAATACCTAATCTGTTGCTGTCTTTAATGGTAATTTGCTTAATCGATGCATTGTGATTGATTACAGGAGAATCAGAAGATTTTAAGCCTCGTGCTAAATACAGTCAAGAGCCTCACAATTTATATGGTCAGCGAGCTGTAATGATATGGTATAGGTTGTTGAGTCAGAAGATACCATTGTCTTCTTCTTTAGCTATATCATTTCTAGCTTGCCATGTTGTAAGGGAACCAATTTTGCCAACAGACCTTGTAAAATGGTCCATTGAAGGAAAACTTCCATATTTTGCTGCTTTTGTTGAAATTGAAAAACGGTTTGGGCAGCCTTCAGTTACCTGTTCTATAAGTCCAAGTGTTATGTTTAGGCCTTCTAAATCTGTTCCCGTACAGAAATTGGAATCGATGGCTGCATCCATAGCCGAGTCCATAGGCTTGCATTTACCTCCTGTAAACTTCTATGCTATAGCCTCCCGTTATCTGAAACAGTTATCTCTTCCCGTGGAGAAGATTCTTCCGCATGCCTTAAAAATAGAAGAGTGGTCGATGGCACCAGATTTATGGTTATCGACAAATGAGTTGAGGCTTCCTTCTCGTGTCTGTGTATTGTCAATACTGATTGTAGCCATTAGAATTCTCTATAACATCAATGGTTTTGGGGCCTGGGAGAGGAGTTTGTCTAGTCACAACGGTTCCTCCTCGACATCTAATTTGAAAATGAGAGATGATATTGAAGAGAGTTCTGGTTCTCCATCTAACACTATCGGTGATTCTAGTGAAAAATCTTGCAGGAATTCATCACAATTTAAGGAATCTGAACTTGATGCTGAAGAGCTTCTCTACAACCTTGAAGCAAGATACAATGATATCTGTGACACTTACGGTAAAATTTCGGTCATAGTTTTAATTGAGATTAACAATTACTAATTGTATTCTGATTTCCTGCTTTCTAAAGTTTCAAAGGTCCAATGCTGTTTATTTCTCATTATCAGTAAGAATAAGGAGTTACAGACTTGTTTAACTCCTTTTTCCTTGCATGAACAGAGTATTCCAAGGACTTACCAACGTATTTACAATATTGTAAGGTTGTGGTCTTTGCTGGACTAGAACCACCACACGATGATCATGAGGAAACAAGGATGACAGAACAGTTTTGGAATTTCTATCAGAATGAGAAGGTAAATTATAGCTTCAATGCTGTATGCAACTTTTATTTGGCAAATTTATGCTGATGGATTATATTTATTTGGAAGTTTCTAAAACATGGGCTAATTTAACTGCAATCTGCATTGGATTGTACATATTACTCTCTGATCTTCAGTTAGCTAAAAGTTAATTTATAACACATATTCTAGAATTTGAAAAATTAGAAATAGGATTCTTTTTCCTCTTTTTTCTTCAGTTTTTCTTCTTCAGCATATCCAGCACTCTGGAATATAACCTGATGTCTAAATTGTTTTGTGCACTATCTAAGAATAAGTGATCTAGAAAGAATGTTACATATTGCTTATGTAAGGGTATATTGGTAAAATTGATGATTGCATTAAATGGACTGCTGTCTTACTTTGTTTTGGATGGAAATCCTCGAACTGCAAAATGCTTTTATTTCTTCAGTACTTTTGTCGGCACATCAAACTTTTACCTGTTTTCTCCCATTTGAATGTATGTTGGATTTTATATTCGTATTAATGTTTCACTTGAATTCTACTATAGTCTCGGTCATCCATTATCCTGTGCCTGTCATGTTTTGAATGTCCTTTGGGCTCCTGTCTTTGACATTGGATATGAATAATCCCAGCACATGAATGATTTCTACTTGTGTAGAAGTTCTTTAGCTGTGAAATTAACTCCATCTAATTTTACATGTCAATATGGAAACTGTTCAATTATTTCAGGAGTCTGAAGCCGCAGAAGACTCTGGAAACCTAAAGAGATCAAGGGATGATATATCTCTTGACAATCATTCTAAGGAAAATAAAAAAATAAGAGAGAAAGAGTGTACAACTAGGCTGTCTGCTGATTATGAAAGCTTCAATGAAGACGATTATCCCAGTCACAGTTTAAATGGTGATAATTCTTTCCAAAGTTCAGAGGAAAATCCAAATTCAGAAGCGAATGATGAAGCTTCAGCCGACACTCTAATAGATAGAGCCATCAGACGGTTGCAATTGGATATGGAGAATAATAGGTTCTGTTACATTCCACCCAGGGTGAAAATCAAGAGACTCGATTACCTTCACTATGTGAGGAAGAAAGATGAAGGTGCCTTGACATATGTTGCCCATGCTGATTATTACATATTGCTTCGTTCTTGTGCTACAATTGCCCAGGTCGACGTTCGGATTATGCATATGGGAGTCTTGAGTTTTGAGAGGAGATTAGCTTGGCTGGAAAAAAGAATTGATCATTGCTTGCACTTGACTCCTCCTAGTGTTACTTGCGAGTTCTGCAGTGATCCGGCGGAAAATGCTGCAAACGAACCCATTTGTAATGCATCAGAACATTCAGCAGATGATCCCATTGGGTTATCAAATTTGAATATATGATATGCAGCCGTACCAAATCATTGCTAATCTATCCTTCTATTGTTCTTCCTTTTTTTCTGAAAATTCCTCTGGTTGGTTAATAATTTCCCAAAATCATCATCTCCATGTTTGCTTTATCATACCAACCAGGGAAAACGAAATGGGTAAAGAAGTATGGCAATGACAGGTTCCTTTGGTAGATGTGAAAATGGCCCCATCGCAGCATATAAAATTAAATTGGTAGATGTCCATGGAATGCAATACACAGCCGAAGTTCGCCGGTCCCGCAGGTTCCTTTCCCCAAACCTCGAAGGAGCTACTAAGAAACTCATAAATTGGGCCAATCCAATACTGGACTTGGCTGACATGACAAGGATTAATAGCAAATGGGTTGATTTCTTTCTATAATCTGATTTATAGACATTATTGTTTTTTCCTGTCAGAGAACTTAGTTAGGACAATAATTTGAGATTTTGGAAGTTTGGAACCTGATTTCATCTTCAAATTAAACAAATATTGCCTTGCCAAACCCCACGGCTGTTTAAACAAGAGTGTGTCATTAAGTTTGGTTCCCTTTCTGAGAAAAGCTGCCACGTATGAAGAGATGGAGAGAAACTAACACGACACGTGGCAAATTAGTAGGGAAAAAGTGTTTGATCAGAGTTAATTATGCAATATCTGCTTATCTTATTATCAGAAGCAGAAGAAAAACAGAACTTGCCGCTTTAATGAACCGACCAAATAACGAAAGGAGGCATAATTCAAAGGCTTATGTCACCTACCGATTGTTTAAGCAAAACTTGCTTGCCAATTGCCATAACAACCCAAGATAACATACAAAAATACAGACATTGTTAATCATTAATCCAATTCTAAAGTCAAAACAACTCTCAAGTACTGATATAAAATATTATATTATATTATATTATGTTATAAAATAATAATAAATTTAAATATAATAATTTTATTATATCGTTATATTATAAGTTGTTATCATTTTTAATTATTGAAGAGAGAAAAAATTATGAATTAACAAAAAAAAATAATATAAATTTTTAATTTTTATATTATTAATTTATAATTTATTTTCACCTCAACTCTCTCTATTGAAATAATTATATTGTAATAAAATGATGTTACCACAAACTCTAAAACTCTAATGTAATAAATAATTCAGAATCGTACTTGCACGTGTCTGCAAAAGTAGAAATGCTTTATAAATGAATAGAGCCTGACTTGCACGTGAAGTATCATAACAAAATCTCCTCCCCAAAATGTTGATAAGCTACAGAAATTTGGACATAAAAAGTACGAGAAATCTGGAATCTTGCCCAGAGAGTGGACAGGACACCATTGAACGAATTAAATGTTAGTTGTTAGTACTAATGACTACTGCATAAACGGGACATTAAAACACACAGGATAAACACTTGGTATAAGAGAGAAAGAGCCAAACCCTAATGTAATGCAGAAGATGAAAGACAAATTATGCCATTAAAGGAAAAGTTTTTAACTACCTACTTACAGAAATGAAGAAAGATTAATTAGCATACAGTTAAGTTAATTAATAATAAGAAGAAGTAAGTAATTTCCCTTTAATTTCTATCCTGATATCGTCACTTCCATTCTTTCCCACCTCTAAGAACCATAGATTACCACAGCAAAATGATTTAAAAAATAAAAATAAAAATAAAGACACCCTCAAAGCCAAGATCCTCCATTTTTCAGTCTACAAACTTGTTTATTCTTCAGATTTAGGAGAAAGAAGAACACTTTCCCCGTTATGGTTATTGCCATTGTTTGTGAAGCCATTGATATCAAATCCAACCCTGCTGCTTCCATTGACAGTACTACTGGCAGTCTTCTTCTTGTTGAAATCTGCAGTAGTAGTACCCAACTCTTTCTTCCAAAAAGCATTCTTGTTGTTATGCATCCAAACCTTGAAGACGCGTCTACTAATACCAACTTCACTGCAAAACTCCTGCGTCAATTTTTCTTCCGCTCTGTTCATCTTCCAACCCAGCTTTTCCGCAAAAGACAGCATCTTTTCTTTCTGCTCTTGAGTAAACTTCGTTCTTGATCTCTTCCTTGCACACGGATTCTCTGACTTTGTCCCCACCACTTGATTGAAACCGGGATGGTGAGGGTGAGGATAATGATGATCATCAGACGGCCCAGAGTAGCCTGTGCTTAGAGCCAACAGCATGTGGGGAGCAGAAGAGAAGTAAGAACATGGAGCAGGTGATGTAGCTGGTTGTGATGGAGAGTTTGTCTCTTGGCTTGGAGCTGTGCTGGGGTCTGTGCTAGGACTTGAGCTGCGCTGAAATATTTCTGCGGCTGCCGAAGGTGGTGCTAAAAAGTGGGTGGTGGAGGAGGGGCCACAAGGGTCACGGCGGTGGAAGTTGCGGTGGCAGCCACAGGCGGCGCATTTGAGAGACATGGGATCGTCAGAAGTAGCAGTGGGACTGGGCATAAACTCACCACATCCATCTAAAGCATGACCACCAAGACTAGCAGCATGATTTTTCAGACATTCTTTGTAAGAAACCACCATTTGTAGCGGTAGTGGCGCCGGAAGTTGGTGGTGAAATAAGCCGTCTGTGAAAGATAAAGACTTCCTATGGAGAATTTTCGGTGGGGACTCAGTTTCTGTATCTGGGTTTTTGGTTGTGTTGATGTTAGTTAAGTCCATGTCTTATAAAACAGCTGCAGCTTTGGCTTTGGCTAGGGGATTTAGATTTAGGGTTTGTTAAATCGAGGTCATATTTATCCTCTAATGGGTGTAATTAAGAAGAATTAATAAATTAAGAGAATAGAGATTTGGTGATGATGGGTTATAATGAGAGTTGTGAGATGCTCAGCTATAAAATATTAAAAAGAAAATTGATGATAAATGTCTAATATTATGATAAATTGTGTATACAAAGTGTATACATACAAACACACAAGTGCACGCCACCTCAAATTGCAACCACTAGTGTAATATGAATCTGAAAAAGCCTTATATAATTTTGAATTAGGTTAGGCCAGGGATGTAATTTTCTTTTTTTGGGTTCACTCCTTTTACCAAAATCTCATCCTTGGCAGTAAATAATTCTAATATTCTGTTCAAAATCACTTCTTCTGCTTCTGCTTAGTGAAGGGCATTGGAAAGACCATAAGGCAACTCACAGAGTCCCCTCCCCTCCCGGCGGCTTATCCTCTCCTCTGCTAATCAATGTTTTCATGCTTGGTTGGCAAGAAATAAGGAGTGATTAAAGGGATGTAAACCTAATCAATTAAGATGGCTAAGCCTACAATTGTCTACATGACATTTCAGATAAACATGTGTTTAACATGGGTTGATCAAAACTCTTGTAATTAATAGTCAAAATTATGATAATTCTAACAACAAATTAACACCCATAATTAACTCTTATGCTTAATGATTAATTAATTAAGCTTTTCTAATTTCCAATTGGCTTGCATGATGGAAAATTGACAAATGACAGCCAGCTCAACTACTTAACTTAAATCTCTTAGGAACCCTACCATGTTGCTTGTACATTAAAAACAATTGTCATTACCTAAACACAGAGGGAAGAAATGTTAATTTGGGGCCACATGTAGAATACAAGCAAACAATTTTAATTAGGACCATCTTTAATTATTATTTTGCTTCCACGTGTTGTAAACTGCCCATCACACGACGACATGCAATTATTTTTTTTCCTAATTTATTTATAATTTAATTATAATATTTTATTTAAGAGCCACATTTTTTGACTATAATATATATTGTCGTAATTATGATTATTGTTATGATTTAAATTTATTTAACTTTTAAAATATTTTTAACACGTTTTTATTTATGTATTTTATATTTTATATTATTATTCATTTTTTGACGACAAATTTATATTAGATTTTTCATTTAATTTTAATTGAAATAAAAGATTATTGAAATAGAATGATTGGTTGCTTTTGATTTGAAATGATAATTGAGATGTGATGTGATTGTGATAAACATGTTTTGGATAAGTATGGGTTAGGCTTAGTAATCTCTTTGTTTGAAGATTTACTTTGCTCGTGGATGGCTATAAAATTATTGATGTCTAAATTTTTTCTCGCTAATCAATAGATTAAATGTACTAAGGATCTATACTTTTTCTAAGACTAAAGTAAATTCATAATCATATCACCATACTTAACTTTGCAAGTTGTTTTATAATGGATTAATGTGTATGCAAATGCTATTAGATAAAGCCATTGAATGTGGTCAAGAGATACACAAGTTTGATAAGTTTTACCTACCATTATACTTCAAATCATGTTACTAAATCAAAGCTTCAGACAATAATATTCATTGCCATTTATGAAAATATAAGCTAATGTTGGTGGGCAAAACTCAAATTTCCATGTTCTCA
>JAXCLQ010008805.1:0-11511 GCA_035584115.1 Cedrela odorata
AAGCAGTTTTCGGGATGTCTTCCCCTTTAATTCTGAGCTGATGATACCCAGAACGTAAATCTATCTTTGAAAAGCACTGAGCTCCCTTCAGTGCGAAATATGTATGTTATGTGAATTTGAACGGTGATTACTATGATTTTACCGTTAAATTTTCAACAAATGCGATCAATTCATTCCACACTGATGAGATATGTAAGTTTAGTAGTTATCTGCACATATACTTTTACAAGGAAATGTTTATTAAGGTTTTACTAAACATTAATAATTTTGTAATTATTAAACTTTATCGAAAGGAATGGAACACAAATTCACAATTGTATGGTCAAAACTCCGTCAATAATAATTTGAGCTCCAACTTATCAATAAAGTATAATAATTGTTTCGTATACTACTCATTCTCTTAGTGGGTAACAACAAATTTAATGATATTAAGAATTTTATATTGTTGTTGTCTCGAAAGTTAGATTAGATGCGGTTGAGAACAAATTAGTCGTTGTTTGCTTTTCAGTTTGAATTTCAATTATTGTGATGCATTCGTATTAATTAAGTTGTTTTTTCTTCATAACTTTAAGTTTATTATAAGGCATTTAGGTCTATACACTATATTAACATAATTTATTTATTCTTCATTTTTTTTTGTTGTTCAAATGGTCAATTCTATGTTGGCGAGCAAGATTAAACCAAATATATATATATGCATATATATCATACAAATAAAAACATTAGTTATGGATAACTAATATTAAGTTATTAAGTTAGTATAATTAATATTATCTCTCTCTTATTATTTTTTTTTTGTAATTATTAAATCAACTTTATTTACATCTTAACATTTAACTATATATATTTCTATGTTCTAACGTATATAGTTTAAATTTATAAAAAAAAAAATAAACAACTTAATATTTATAATTAAATTTTAAATATATCTATATATATTTGTATATTCAAACATATTCATATTTTAGTTGAATTCAGATTTCATAAAAAAGAAAAAGAAAGAACAAACACTACCAAAAAGATTTTAAGTAGATACATAAATAAAATCTGTTGAAATGCCAATCTTTTGAGAGAGAGAGAATGAGAGAGCAGAACAGAGATAATATTTTCTCTGAAGTTAAAATATTTTCGTATTATTTTTGGTTCAAGGTTTTTCGTGTATACATGGTTGTCTTTTGGCTCCATTTTATATATCGTTTTTTGTTAAGTCTCTCAAACTTAGTAGAATTTTTATACAATCCAGAAATAATAGTTCTAGACATACTGAAGTTTCGGAGATCAGGGAATTTCAACTTTATAAGTATCGGTTTTTCGAATATTGTGAGATATTGAGCCCTTCTTGCTGAATACTTCTACTAAACTAAGAATCTTTAATATGGAATAATACAGAAAGAGATTGGAAGGGTAATAAATCCTTCATTGATACGTAACTTATTGAGAGATCTCAGAGGCTTTTACCTGAGACAGCTTCAAGCCGTGTCATGTGCTCAAGGCCTTTGTCATGATGCTGCAAAGACCTTTAAATGCTTGACTTGAAATCAACAAACCTTCATCCACGTGGCTACATATCATTGGTTCATTGAGCAATATCGTTTCGGGTCCCAAAAGATCTCTTTTATCCTCATGATTACAGCCTACTTTTTGTATTTCAATGATTACCTTTTAACCTTCCACCCCATGTGGCTTCATCCTATTCCTTCATCTCTTTTGTGTAGCAATGGTTGGGGTTTCTCATTCTCCTTAATCCCTCATTTTTTGCTCTTTGAATATTTCCTTTGTATCCAGCCTCTTTTGGACTCTCTATAAAAGAATTAAAAGAAACAAATTTCAAGTCTAATCACTTTGTTGCTATTATTTCTAAGAGTGGTAGTAATTGATTTAGAACGAAAAATATTACTAGGTTCTATATTCATTTTTAGTTTCTTCTCCATTCTAGATTGTAAGCACCAATCTTATTCATCAAAGACGTTCCTCTTTAAGACTGTAATTTTCTTCTCATTGTTCCATTATTGCCTTCGTTTTATACTGCAACTCTCATCTTATTACTTTATTATCTTGGTTCTAGACTGCAATCTTCATCTCGTTGTAGACAACTTCGCCAGGAATAAGATTTTTAGCGAGATTTGGGCGATTACTCCATGTTCAAGTTACTTTTTTGCTTCAACACAAGCCAGTAAGCTTTTGAATCCTCCAAACTTATATTGTATTCTTATTATTGTTTTTTTTTTTTGGGTATTTCTGTTGTTTGTGGAAAATGTTGATAAGTTAGAGCCCATAGGTAGTTCTTGATAATTTGTTTTTTCTTTTTGTAAACAGAAATGAGTTTTGTTTCAAGTGACAACAAGATTGCTTCTAGGGGAAACAAATCTGAGGAAGAACTAACCATTATTTTTACTCCTCTCCCTGCTTCTGAGACAAGGAAATGTAATACACTTTTTGAAGTGGACTAGTTCTCTTCTTCTGTCATGAAATTAGATTTAGAAACCTATAGTCGGTGCTACAGCATTCCCAAAGGCATTTATCTTAAGATTCTCGAGGAGAATGGACTCCATAGTTTCCTCCTGATTGTGAAATTTCCTTCAATGAGGAATTGTTTCATCTCGGGGTTAGACTTCCTCTTAATAACTATTTTACCAAGATTTTCGAGTTCTTTAGCATTGCTCCCTAGCAACTGAACCTTAATAGTTTGAGAATTTTGTCAGGTTTGTTTTGTGGAGTTAGACTCCAAATTTTGTTCCCATAATTGAAGAAATTGAGCATATGTACCTATTGAAAAAGAACCAAATAAAAAAACTTTGGGTAGTACTATCTTTAAACCCTACCCAAATAGTACAATCCCATCATGGGTAATCCATTATGTAACAAATATTGGAGAAACAAGTGGTTCTTTATTGGTGGTAATTGAAATTCTGACAATAATGCCCAGATGCCCAGATTGTTCGAGAATGTAATCACTTGGGGTGATTTGCCTGAGCTTAATGCTCAAAGTTGGGAGAGAGTTGAGATGGTCAAGTTCTCGGCATCCGACCAAAGGTCTCTCTTTTTTGATGTTGACCTGATCAGATTAAGTCTTGTGAATTTTTTAGTCTCCAAAAGCCAATTAGCTTCAGAAAAGACCCATATTGGTTTTATCTTCTTAGTCTTTTCTCTTGTGTTAAACTATAGTAGTTGACCTTGGTATAACTTTATTTTGTATCAGGAAACATGGATCCAAAGAAACCTATGCCAAACCTCTTAGATGCCTTGAGGAAACTAGCTAAGAACAAGAAGGCTGAAAGGGTTTCTTAGGTTTCAAGGATCGAGACTGGTTCTTCTGACTTCAGGGTATTTTCTTGTTTCAGTAAAGTTTCTACTCTTACTAGATGAGCTAAGGTCTGCAATGGCCTGCCATTTTCTTCTATCCCCAAGATGGATAAGGAAAAGTGTAAGAGAAAAGTTGTTGTGGTAGAAGAGAATGATGGGCCAAGACGGAAAAGAAGATGATGGTTCAGAGTATTAATAGAGGTCTTGTCTTCCCCAAACTTGTTCTTGAGGATCTTCTTGAGAACAAAAGGAAATTCTTTACCCCTTTCCTCCTATGCATCAACCAGTAAGTGGTGAACCTCTCATCCAAGTACTGTGAGGCCTTCTAAGGTGCCTTACCTTGGTCTATTCTAGACTACTTATTGAGGTGGTTGAGTCGGGTAAGTTGACACTTGCTTTGATTTTTGAGGAATAAGTTTCTTTCAGTTTTTATTAAAGCTCTATTATTTGTTAATATGCTCAGATGCAATACGTCTCCGTTGTCCACCGAGATGTCATTGATGTTATCTCTTCGAGTTCTGCAGCCAACGAGACTGCCTTGTTGGGGCACAATGGCGAAGAGGAACTTAGCTATAGAATGGACTTAATTTGAGACCGAGAAGGGGAAATGGGCTAAGGAGATAGAAGAGCTTCAAGTTAGGGTGGTCATTGCTGAATCTTTCCAAGTAGAGTCTAGCATAAGGATAAACACCCTTAAGTTTGACCTAAATGAGCCTAACGTAGAGTACTAAAGACTTCACCGAGGATTCGAGGACAGGTGTCAGGAATTGGAACAGAAGTTGAAAACTAAGAAGAAAATATCCGTGTTCTTGGTTACTAAGCTTAAAGAGACTGAGGGAGTGGCTGAGGCTATCATCGTAGAGCGGGTCAATGAAAGAATTGACTTAACATGCAAGACATTCCAAGGTGGATTTCGAACTTGCATCTAACATGGCTATATAAGGCATTGAGACATGCGCTTCTACCCCTTGGTAAAGATTACTCGAATAAGGACTCTTCGGATTGCATCCTTCCTAAAGAAGCCATTCTTTATAACTTCAAGGTTTTTCCTGTTCCTCTTGTCAACTAGAAGGATATTTCTCCCTCTTCTACTGATCCAACTGACAATTCTCCTATTGACCCAGTTGTTGCTCCTTTTGTTGATTAAGTTATTGCTTTTTTTTATCTGCCCAATCCCCCAACCGATCCGACGAGTTGAATAATAGACTTAGTTTTTCCTTTTTATATAAAAGATGTAATGAATATCAATACTTAATGAATTTGCCAATTTGATATTTCTAACTTGTGTGGATCTTCTATTGCTCTTGCTTCCCTCTTGTTTCTTTCTACTTGGCTCTTCACATATTGCATAAACTTAATTATTGTCGATTAGTATTTTAAAAGCCTAACCTGAGCCAAGATGAGCTGAGAATACACAACTTTGTGTTTTCATAAGTCAATTATTTATTTGTTCTCTTGTTGGATAGCGTATCTTCAAGCAGGAACAATGTGCATTTTAGTTTTAAAGCTTTAATTGACTTTGAATATTATTAGCTTGACTCAAGTTCATTCGTTGTGGTCATCTGGAAACCATTTGACCATTCTCGTCCTGACATCATCCTTAGGACTTGTTTGGGTTCTAGACATTATTACCCATAGGTAAAGAGTGAGCACAATTGTCTGAGAAACATTTTGTTCTTATAAGTTCTGAGGTTATGCTCAATTTTTATTTGAGCTTATAGATGATATTACCTCAGCACACCATTATGACATGATCCACTAATAACCACTCATTTCTTGTTTACCTTCTGACTTGGCTCAAGACTTATCTAGATTGAGTGTGTAATATTACCTTAGTGTGAGAATTTAATGTTATCACTCAGGAACCATTTCGCTCTTATATGTCGTAAGGTCATAATCAGAGCTTATTTGAGTTGTAGATAATATTACCTTGAGACAAGCTTATGAGTTAATCATCTAAGAATAATTTCGCTCTTATATATCTTGAGATTGGCCTCAGAGTTTACTTGAATTAAGGATAATATTATCTTAAGATGAATGGCTAACTTTTATAGACCACTTCATTCTTTTACATCCCGAGAATGGGCTTGAGGCTTATTCAAACTATAAGTAATATTATCCCAATTTTTTTAGTTTCTTTGTGCTTTGACTTGAGTATCATATACTCATAAGTGCACTTCTATTAACAAGAGTTTTTTTTTCTGATATCAAAAAATAATAAGTTTATTTATTACTTGAGCAAAAGAAATTTTACAAATCTTTGATAATCCTTAGGGATAATACAACTTCAATCATTCAGCATTCCATGATTTTGTTACTCTACTTCCTTCTGGTGATTCTAATTTGTAGAGTCCAGGTCTCAAAATCTGGGTGACCTTGTATGGCCTTTCCTAATTAACCTCAAAAATACCTTCTTCGGGTATTCTGGTTTTTAAGGTCACTTGTCTTAAAACGTAGTCTCTAACTTGAAAGGTACACTGTCGAACATTCTTTTTATAATACCTAGCCACCATTTGTTGGTAGGCCGTTACACTTATCATTACTTGATCCTTTTTTTCTTCAAGTAGATCTAACTCTAAGCGTATATTTCGATCATTGCTCGCCTAATCGTAGCTATCGATTCAAAAAATTGGTATGTCGACTTCGATGGAAATTGTTGCTTTATATCCAAAGGTTAAACTATAGGGAGTCTTGCCAATGGCTACCTTTAGAATGATCCTGTAGACCTAAAAGACCTTGGGAAGCTTATTAATCCATGTACCCTTGTGCTCATTGAGCTTCCTTTTTAATGTTTTCTTAATTACCGTATTCGTAGCTTCCACTTATTCGTTGGTCTTTGGATGGGCAGGTGTTATGAACCTAAGGTCAATTGAATAATCTGCATAAAACTCCCTAAAATTTGAGTTGTCGAATTGCTTTTCGTTGTCTAAGATCAATACTTCGGGTATCCCGAACCAATAAATAATGTTCTGCTTGACAAATGCTGTGACTTTTCTCTCAGTGATAGTGGCTAACAACTCAGCTTCTACCCATTTTATGAAGTAATCAATGGTCATTATGGCGTATTTTGTGTTAGCTTGAACGAAGGGTATATGGTTAATGAGATCTAGCCATCACTAGAAAAATGGCCAAGGGTTTGTCAAGGGCGTCAGCTTCTTAGAGGGCTGTCTAGATATATTATTGTGTACCTGACATTCGTGACAAGTTTTTACCATTTGCATTATGTCTTAAGAGAGTGTTACCAATAATATTCTTATTTTAGGAATTTATATGTCATGATATGAGCTCCCCTATGTCTACCACACATTCCACGATGGATTTCATTTAGAACTCGTGCCATTTCTTAAAGTCCAATGCATTTAAATATGGGATGCTGAAACCTCATTTATATAATTCACCGTTAATGACGGTATACCTCGCTGACTTATTTTTTACTCTTCTTACTTCATCTCTATTGTCTAAGAGTTTTTCTTTTTGGATATAAAATTTTATTTCCTCCATCCAATAATAGTGAGAGTTAAGTTGAGATACGAAAGGTTGGTTGTTGCCTACATTTACACTCTTTTGCTCCAAGACTTTAATTAGAACCAAGGCTGGAGTATTACCCTTGAAAGTAGAGTCTAGTTTTACTAGAATGTCTGCCCTTGAGTTTTTTGATCTTGGGATTTGTCTTATTGTGACAGTTTTTAAAATACCTAGGAGTTGTTTAGCTTTTTTTAACTAAGCTTGCATGTTGCTCTCACTGGCCTAGAACTGTTAGTCTATTTGACTGGGTATTAGTTAGGAATTATAATGAATGTTTAAGCCTGTGATCCTCAATGCTTGAGTTAGGTTGATCCCTATGATTAGAGGTTCGTATTCTGCCTCGTTATTTGTGACCTTGAAGTTGAATTTTAAAGAATACATTACCTCGATCTTGTTTAGACTTACAAGGACAACTTTGGCTCCCTCCTTGTGCACTTGAAGCTCTATCAATAAAAAGGCTTCATATTGGCTTAGCTATGTTTGGGATGAGTAAATTCCTTTACTCATGATCCGAGGGTTTTCTACAATTTGATAGACAAAGAAGTTTTTGGATGACCTTTCTACTACAAAATCTGCCAAAGCTTATCCCTTTTACGGCCTTCTTGGGTTTATAGTTGATGTCATATTCATTAAGTTCAATTAACCATTTCACTAACCTCCCTAATAGATCCAGTCGATGAAGAATCTGCCTTAAGGGTTGGTTTGTCAATACTATCATCTGGTGAACTTGGAAGTATGGTTGCAACTTCCTTGCTGCTACTACCAATGTTAGTGCTAGTTTCTCGGATGGAGAGTATCTCAATTCAGCGTTTAGCTGTGCTTTGCTGATATAGTAGACAGAACAATGGATCTTCTTTGAATCTTCTAATGATACCATATTAGTAATTGTTAAATATAAAATTGATGATATCATAATATGAGAAGTATGTTTTTAATAATAACCAAAGTAATTGATATGTCAATTTAATCTATATAAATATACTTATGTTCAATCTAAACAAGTTTCTGTCAGAAATGTGAATCAACTATAACAGATCGATAATTAAAGACAAAGGATCAATACCGTAGGAAAAAAAATCGATACACTTCAATAAGGTTGATTTAAAGAAGTGACGAGATCAATATTTGCAAAGACAGTAGCCTTAAATGAAATCACCAAGTTAAACTGATGGAAACCCAAGCAAAACAGATCGATACGTTTAAACTAGATCGAAACATAAGTTTAAGGAGATCGATACATGGTAATTCTAAAGAGTTACAAAATAATTGCGGAGTAGACCAGATCAATATTTGAGTTCAAGGAGATCGATACATGGTAATTCAAAAAAGTTATAAAATAATTATGAAACAGATCAAATCAATACATGACAATTTCAAAGAGTTGCAAAATAATTACGGAGCAAACCATATCGATACCAATATAGAAGAGATCGATACATTTTAATTCCAGAGAGTTGAAAATTAATTACAAAGTGAACCAAATTGATACGTTAAGGAGAACGAATCAATACTTGGGATTAAAGACCAACTCAAAGTTTTGTTTCACACAAATGGATCAATACATTGACGAAAAGGATCAATACCTCTTGAAAATTTGAAGCTCAACAGTAACTTTTGTAGCATTCACAATGGACATTAAATGTACTTAGTCAAGCCGTTGGACATTAGGGTCTTCACAAATAGAATAAATATAAATAGAAGACTAAAAAACAAAGAACTAGAAGTGTGCTTACTGTGAAAATTGCTGAACATTCTTAAAACATTTTTAACGTAAATAGTATCTTTCTCTCTTTACTGTAATAAGTTTTCATTCATTCTTGTGAGAGAAAATTCATTTTTACGAGCATATTGATATATTTGCTCTATTGTAAGAGTTGTTAAAACAAAATTAAAATTCTAAATTGTATTGGGTTCATCTTCACCCAATCAAATAAGTAATATAGTAGGTTTCTCTTCACTTGGGAAAAAGCAAGTGTAACCTCCTTTACCTCTAAAAGAGTTGTATTGGGTTTCACTTGACCCATATAAACAAAGAGATAGTTAAACCTTTGTGGTGAGCTAAAGCCGAGAGAGTGGACATAGGTGGACATTGCCGAACTATTATAAATTCAGTGTTTGTTTTCTCTCTCTACTATTTTATTCAGTTTACTGCATTACATATATTTTAATATTTAAATTTTTAAATAACCCAATTCACCTACCTCTTGGGTATTGTCAACTATGCCAACAAGTGGTATCAAAGCCTAACTCAACTAAATAGACCTTGAGGAGTAGATTAAAATGGCATCTAGCAGCAATCTAAGACAAATAATTGAAGAGCTATCTTTAAATAGGCCATAATTCTTTAATGGAACAAATTATGCTTATCAGAAAAAGAAGATGCAAATCCTCTTATCAACATTAGATTTTTGAAATCCTTAATATAACAGAAGATGGGTACATTCCACCCACAACTAAGGATGTAATCACTAAAGAAAGAAAGCTAAAGTCAAAAAGGGAGTGGACTCCCGAAAAGAGGAATAGGTTCACATTAAATGGAAAAGCCATGAACATCCTCTATTATGCCATAGATAACGCTGAATTCAATAGGATTTCGAGATGTGAAAAGACTAAGTCAATTTGAGACATGTTAGAAGTCACTCACGAAGGAACAAGTAGAGTTAAAGACTCGAAAATTAGTTTGTTAGTTCATGATTATGAATTGTTTAAATGAAACCACTAGAGATCATAAAATACATGTTTACTCGCTTTACTTATATTACATTAACACATGTCGATATAAGAAAAATGCATACAATGAACCTCAAATGATGTGGGTACTTAAAGGTATAAAACTTAAAGAAATTATGCACACTAAAATAGCCAAGACCTTCAAGGGTAGAACTAATGTTTATGGACCCAAAGTCACTTAGGTACTAAAATAAAATTTTCTATTATGTAGGTATCTCATGTGAAAAGCAACAAGTACAAGAAGAAGTGATTTGTAAATAGTGGTTACTCAAGACACATGACAGGAAACAAAGAGTTATTTCCTTGTCTAAAGAAAGAGGAACAAAAAGATGTAATCTTTAGAGACAATAGCCGAGGCAAGGTGAAAGGTATTGAAACCATTGGTATCAACTCAATCTTAATTAAAGATGTCTTGTATGTTGAAGATTAAAAATATAACTTGTTTATTATTAGTCAATTGTATGATTATAACTATAAAGTTATATTTTTCAAAAATGGTTGTGAAGTATTAGATGAACATGCAAATAAGTTATTCTATGCACCTAGAAACAATGATGTATATATCATAAAACTAGAAAATTTGGATGAATCAAATGATATTTGTTTACATGTTCTATGTGATGATTTTTAGAAGTGGCATAGAAGGTTAAGACATTGTAGTATGGATTTTTTTATGAAAACTAGCTAAACAAGGATTATTAGAAAACCTCCTTAAGCTAAACATCACAAAAACAAAATATGTGGTCATTGCCAACTAAAGAAACAAGTCAAAACATCCTTTAAATCTAAAACTTAGTTTCCACAGCAAGACTATTGGAACTTTTACACATGGATCCCTTTAGACCAAATAAAATTGCTTTCTTGGGAGAAAAACTTTATGCATATGTAATAGTTGATTATTAATCTAGATTTACTTGAGTGTTCTTCTTAGATAGCAAAAGTAATACATTTGAAACATTTGAAAAATACTCAAAGAAGATTTAAAATGAAATTGAGTATAAAATTATGAAAATTAGAAATGATTAAGGTGGAGAGTTTGTGAATAAAGATTTTGAAAACCTTTGGATGAGAATGGTTATCTCACAATTTTTCTGCACCTAAAACTCCACTACAAAATGGAGCTATCGAAAGAAAGATGGATGAAAAATCATGGAAATATACATTTAACCATCCAAAAGAGTTAATAATAGCAGATTCCTTACAAGGGGTCAAGACTAGAAGAATAGCAAGAAAGATGGATGAAAATCTTAAAGAAGTTCAAAACTTAGTCTTTGTCTCTCAAATTGAACCAAAACAAAATTGAAGAAGCTCTAGAGGATGAAAATTGGTTAATGGTTATGAAAGAAGAATTAAATCAATTATAAAGAAATGAAGTGAGACATTAGTACCTAGACTTAATGATTATCCAACTATAGATACAAAATGGGTGTTTGGGAACAAACTTGATGAGAATTGGAACATCTCTAGAAATAAGGCTAGGCTAGTGACACAAAGGTATAGTCAAGAAGAATGAATAGATTATGATGAGACTTATGCACCTGTAGCTAAATTAAAAGCCATAAGAGTGCTCTTAACCTTTGCTTGTTACAAGAATTTCAAACTCTATCAAATGAATGTCAAAAGTTCTTTCTTAAATGGCTTTATAAATAAAGAAGTTTAACAACCTCTCAATTTTGAAAACAATAAATTTTCAAATTATGTTTACAAAACTCATTAAGGCATTTTATAGTCTTAAAACAAGCACCTAGAGCTTTGCACTATAGACTTAGTGAATTTTTATTAAACCATAAGTTTGTAAGAATGAGTGTTGACACTACACTTTTCATTAAAACCAAAGATGGTGATATTTTATTAGTTCAAATCTATAGTTGGATAATCATTAAGTTATGTCCAATTTTGCAGGTTCTACACGAGGTATCACTTTAGCTCCTTAAAGTTATTCTCACATTCTTC
>JAXCLQ010008805.1:11611-25489 GCA_035584115.1 Cedrela odorata
TCATTAAGTTATGTCCAATTTTGCAGGTTCTACACGAGGTATCACTTTAGCTCCTTAAAGTTATTCTCACATTCTTCGGTTAATTCAATCTTTTTCCCTTTTTGCATAATCTAAAAGAAAGAAAAACACTTGTTACTTGCCTTGGATAGGAACCTGATTATTGCTGCTAATCATTCTGCCAAACTTTGCAATTACTTGAGGGTAGATGAGGATTTGAAATCTAAGAGAGCCTTAATTTTCTACAAATTAGCTTCAATACCACGTTAGTTAACCATATATCCTAGAAACTTTCAGGCTTATACTCCAAATGCACACTTCTCATGATTCAGCTTCATATTGTATTTTCTTAAATATGAGAAAATCATTTTTAGGTGTTTTAAATAGTTTCGGGCCTTTAATGATTTAGTGATCATGTCGTCAGCGTAGACTTCCAAAGTTGTTCTAATTAAAGTCTAAAGACCCGATTAACTAATCTCTAGAATGTAGCCCCAACGTTCTTCTGTCCAAAAGGCATTACCCTGTAGTAATAAAACCCTTGGTCAATGATGAACGCAATTTTCTCTTGATCTGACTCATGCATCATAACCTAATTATATCCTAAGAATGCATCCATAAAGCTTAGTAACTCATGACTTATTGTTGAATCTATTAGTTGATCAATTCTGGGGAGTGGGAAGCTGTCTTTAGGACAAGCTTTGTTCAAGTCCATGAAATCTACACACATTCTCAACTTTTCGTTGGTTTTTTTTTTTACCATAACCACAGTTAAACCCAATTTGGATAATGCATTTCTTTGATAAAATTGGCTTTTATCAATTTTTCTACTTCGACCTATGCCACCTTTCTTCGATGCTGAATGGTCATCTCTTATGTTTCACAGGCTTGTACTGTTGGTTGATTGTAAGTCAGTGGAAAATTACTCGAGGATCAATTTCAAGCATATCTTCATTTGTCCATGAGAACACTTCCATATGCTGTATTAAAATATCTTTGAGTATCGTCTTCTACTCCTTAAGAATATGAGAACCAAATTTAACTATTTTTTAGGGAGTTTCTTTGTTCAAAGCAACATATTCAAGTTATTCTATTGGCTCTAACGTTGGTGGTGTGTTATTTTGTTTAGCCCCCTTACTTACATTTTTCATTATTTGTTCGTGTTTCATGTCATCATCTTTAAAGATTTCTTCCCAATGTCATTTTGATAGGCAATATGAGATTTTTAAAGAGGCTGCGAAGCATAACCGACCTTCTTTTTTACTTCCTTTGATGATGTCAATATCTTCTCCTACCATGAATTTTAACTTTAGGTAATGAATGTTTTCTATTACCTTCATAACCCTAAGGAAGGACCTTCGGAGAATCATGGCGTAGGGCATTTTAAGATTGACTACTTGAAACTCAACCATCATAGTCTTTTGATATGGCTTTTTTCCTATAGTAATACATAGTTGTACTACTCCTAAAGGGTAGATGAATGATTCGTCGAAGCCATGAAGTGCTATTTTGGCCAGCCTCAATTTTAAGTCTTCGATTCACAAGGAATCTAAAGTTTCTTTAAAAATGATGTCGGCCGAATTTTGTGTATCCACTAATATCTGGCTAACCTAAGTCATTCCTACGACCAATGTTATCACCAAAGCACCATCATGTGGGTAATTTACTTCTACATTGTCCTCATCTAGGAACATAATTAGGATTGAAGAGATCATCTGCGTCTCCTCAGCTCTTACATTCATAATTTAAGGATTCAAGGCTGAATTGGGCAATGAATATTTTGAGTAATTCTTTTTCGCCCTATTTGAATTTTTTACCAATGTGGTTTCTCCTAAAATTACCATTACTTGATACTCGTAGGATTTCTCATGCTCGGCCCTTCGATCAGGAATATCTAGTTCCTTCTAGCGACTTACCATAAAATTTGGCAAATAGTTATTTCGGACAAGAACTTAAAATTCTTAAGGTCAAAACACAAAAATTGTTCTTAGCATCTCTATTTAGCTTGGCTTGGGTTTTATAAGGTAAGATTTTATTAGTATGGTCCCTCATCTTTTCATTTCTTGGTGGATTTGTGAGAGCGTTGCACTTAAAGGAGTGAATATTTTTTCTTCTTGGACTTAAGTACTTCTTGCATCATCTATTCTCAGCAAACATTGTCCCCTCGGGGGGAAGTCATCCCTACTGTTAAAGCTCTATTTTGGTTAGATTATCCTACCCCTTTTTCTGTTGATATCTTAGAAATTCTTCCTGTCATCTCGCCTCCTTCTCGAGTCTACCTTTGAGTTTCACATCTCATCACACAATAATGGTCTTAATGCCTTTTCCTCCTTCATATTGAGGGCAACCTGGTCTTCAATCTTTATCTTATTCAACAATTTCCTTCGAATCATTTTATAAGTAGTGATAGATAGTGTTTGTATTGTATACCATCCTCAGTCTACTTGTAGACCTCTCCTAAGACCTTCTAACGTTAGAGAGTGATGAAGCTCTCAACTCTATTACTTCATCATGATATCTCATGACAAAGTTCTAAGGCTTTCTCATTCCTCTTATTTCATGAGCAGTAACGAACTAGGGATTTTGAGGTTAATAACTACTCACTTGATCTCATTGATGAATGCTTCGTACAATTGCTCAAAATTATAAATGTTCTTAGGGTTTAGGCTGATGAACCACTTCCTTACTTGTCCCTCCAGTGTTAGGGGAAATAAGTGACACATCTGAAGTTCATTCAATGCTTTTATCAGTATCATCTCCTTAAAAAAATTCATATATAAGGACGAATCAATTTTTCCTGTGAATAGAATTATTTGAGGCATCTTAAACTTCTTAGAAAGAATAAGGCTTAGAATTATTTTGGAAAATGGAGATTTGGGTTGTAATCCTATATAACACAGTGGTTTATCGCTTCTCCTTCACCTCGTCTCTTTTAATCCTTCAATTCCTCCACCAACTTTTTGACATAAACTTCTAGGTTGCTAGCCTTTTTACCATGTTCTCTAAATCCTCTTCCCCGATATGAGCTTTGCTAGGAGTCTTCTCTCTCCTCTTAATGTTTTCAATTAAGGAAAATCCTCAAATCTATCAGAGTGAAACTGATCCCTAGCCTCCATTTGTGAATTGTCACCAAATCATCTAGGGTGTTTCGAGATTGAAAGTCGGGTTTTCTAATAAACCTTGAAGCGGTATTGCCACGTCAAAGCCTTTTTGGAGGATAATTAGAGATTTTTTTTCTTTCCTTTCTCTATAGGTGTGTATCTCTTCCTGGTGGTATTTTGTCACAGATTTTTTTTTGTAATCTTTGGTATATGAGACATCCAAAATGCTGCTTTCCACGACTTCTGCTGATATGGGCATCCTTAGACTATGAAAAGCTGTTGGAAGCATTCTTTTCATCTCCACAACATCCTCTACCAGCGTCTGGATATGTCGATCTTTTTCTGCATGTTTTTTTTTGCTATTGGCCATCCTTTGAATCCATTGTGTGATTTCTGTGTGTCTTTAAAGCTTCCGAATGGTAACTTGTATCTTCTAAGGGTGGGCTGATTATTATTATTCTAGTTAACTGCTAAGTAACCTTGAGAGAATTTTCTTCATAATTTTCCCTTGTTATCATTTGGTTTTTAGCTGCATAAGTTCACGTTGTTGCCATGGCTTTTCTTCCAATTGCAGCTATTCTTAGCTTTTTGTTCAAGTTTCCTACAAATGACGCAATAATTTGATGCAGCAAAAATCCTTCTGTGGACCCAATGCACCAGCACAAATCTTCTTCTCTTGTTTGAATATCGTCCAACCTGAAATCACAATGAAACCTAAGGGGTAAAAGCTAGTTGTCCGGCAAAAATCCTCTAATGTTTAAAGTCAAGGTTTTACTTTATAATATTTGAGAGAGAGAAAGAGAGAGAACAAAACAGAAAGCAAAACAGAAATGATATTTTCTCTAAAGTTAAAAGATCTTTGTATTATTTATGGTTCAAGATTTTTCGTGTGTACCTGGTTATCTTTTGGCTCCCTTTTATATATCGTTTTATGTTAAGTCTCTCAAATTTAGTATAATTTTTATATAATCAGAAAATAATAATTTTAGACGTACTAAAATTCAAGAGATCATGGAATTTTAACTTTATAAACATCGATTTTTTTGAATATTGTGAGATATTGAGCTATCCTTGCAAAATATTTCTACCAAGCTAAGAATCTTTATTATAAAATAATTCGAAAAGAGATTGGGAAGGAAATAAATCCTTCATTGATACGTAACTTATTGAGAGATATCATAGGTTTTTTTCTTGAGACAGCCTCAAGCCGTGTCATATGCCCAAGACCTCTATCATGCTGCCCCCAAGACCCTTATAACGGAAGAGGTCGTAATTGACACCCTAGGCCCGAGATCTTTTATTTGAACTTGAGAAGTCTCATCTTTGATTACACCTGAGGTTCTTATTATCCTTAGGTTAATGCTCCATAGACCCGAGCTAAACTTTAATGGCTTTCATTTTTTACAAGACTTCATTTTGGACTTTGTTCTACCCATTTAGGGGGCCAAGGTCTATTAGGTTTTATATATACCTAAACCTTTTCCCAAACAAAATCAAAACTAATTGCGAGTGAATTTATCTTTTATTATAACTTTATATGAGAATAATGAAAATATTGTATTTTTATTATATTTTAAAGAATTATTCTTTTTTTTATAAGTTAAAATATATTGCAAAAATAAATTAATTTCAAGAGAATAATGAAAGAAGGTAGTAGAACCACTCCATCTATAAATTAGAAATCCATGTATAAAAGGTTTCCTAAACTAATAAATAAATAATTATAAGTTGTCTATAAATGTCGAAAAAATCTAAGTTATATTTATTTTAAAACATTATTAAAATAAATACAAATAAGATTTTTTTTATTGTGTTGACATTAATATATATATATATATATGTATAATTAAAACTTGGTTGGTTACACTTAAGATTCTGCCTAGGGATGGCAAAGGACTGGGTTTGGAATGGATACATCGAAACCCACATTCGCTACAAAAATTCAATAACAAACTCATACCAAACTCGTAATGGGTTTGACATTGTATTATTACAACTGCTTAAACGAATACTTAATAGTTATCAAATCCGTACGGATATTCGCAAGTTTTTAACGAGTTTTTTTGTCTTTTCAACTACACTCATATTATTTTTACTTTTAAAATCACTTTATTTAGTACATAGTTTATGTATAAAAAGATTTTTAATTAGAAATCCAATCTTTTATGTATAAAAAGAGTTTTAATTAGAAATCCAATCATTTAAAAATTATAGTAATTAAAAAAATACAATTTAATTACTACATACATACATACACACATGTACACATACATACATATACACATTCAAATTCAAAAAATGACATTTTTAATTTTTTAAAAAGAAATTTAAAATGACCCCTCAGATAGCAATATCAAATACGGCGTAAGGCATGTAGTGTTGGAAAACATAAAGAAAATTTTTCTTTATTTTATAAGAAACAAAATAATTTCAAGTAAAAATAAAGAATATTTTTACAAAAACAAAGGTATTTTTTTATTTTTTCAATTGTAATTTCTTTTTACACACATATATGTAAGAGAGATATTAAGTGTTAAGCCCACAACTCTCAAAGACTAAATGTAAAATAATACTGCCAATTCCTTTGATTCACATTTGTAACTATTTTCTCTCTTTTTTTTAATAAAATATTATTATATGGAATATTAGTTCAAAGACTAAATCTTTTTTCATATATGTGTGTGCGTGTGTGCACGCGCGCATGTATGCAAGAGAGATATTAAGTGTAATTTTGGTGCTTTCATTAGGGTCATGTATTAGCGGATTTGAGGGTTTGCAGATAAAAATGGCATCTCTAATTCTACCAATATACCTAGTTTAGCTTTGCCATGATGGTTGACATCCACAATATATGGTGAGTATAAAGAAAGCTTACTCAGTAAGAAGAAGCTTTTTCTAAGCATACCAACGCGACACATGGATAAAGTTCATGACATCATCACTACCACTCTGGTAGTAGAGTCCGGCAACTATTGTTGCGGTCACTAGCCATACCAATAACATAGTTTATGTATTATGCTCAAATCCATTCCCATTCATTTTTCTTAATGAAATTAGATATCGAAAACCGATACATGATGTAAGCCTTCTCACTGTATCAATATTAGCTAACCAATGAATAGTGGTTGCTTGTTTTAGAATCAAGGACTTAGAAGAGGAAAGAGTCGGCATGTCAAAGGAACATAAGAAGTAATTTGTGATTGCGTGGATAAGGTTACAAAATATTTTTCTCTCTTATTTCCTATAAAATGTGAGGAGGATCACAGGTAAATGAATCTTTTTCTCTCTCTAAAAGCCAAAACGTTGTTCAATTGTCTACTCATTTTCTCTCTCTAAGTTCTACCATCAATTTACCTGACTTGACCATTATAGTGATCACTCCAGTGACAATCATCAAAAACTCTTACCACGATCTTAGTATAGGTGGCTTCTTAAGCTACCAAGGTGGACATTTTCGAAAGAGATTGTATGTTGCATGCAAACTTGCCATATTTCTTAGGGTTATCTCCATTGATAGTTATTCCATTAGCTTGTATTTTATTTTTATTTTTATTTTTTTGGTGGTTTATCTTTATATTTCTTAGGAATATTTGATGTACAAACACAAGAAAGTAAAGGAAATGAGCTTTAAAAAGGGAGATTTAGTTCGAACGAAGGTAATGCCAAACACACAAGTACTAGATGATGGGTGCTTTAGGAAAAAAATAGGAAGGACCTTACCGAGTACATTGCCAAATTTGCATCGATAAGTACAGGTTAGCCTGCATAGATGGGTCACATGTGAAACGGTCATGGCATGTCAAGACCCTATGCCACTACTACAATTGAAGCTTGAGGTTGTGGTCAAAAGAATCTAAGACCCTTTAAGAGTTGTGTCCTCTAAGTGGGAAATTTGTCACCATATGTGTTAGAATTTTGAAAATTTTAAAATAATTTTAATGTTCCAATATGATATTAGGGTGTCAATTCGAATAAACAAATTGTATCTGTGTCGACACGAATACAATTTATTTATTATTTGATTCGATATGAATACAACTCGTTTATTATTCATATAAAAAATTTAAATCTGAATACAATTTGTTTATTTAGACACGATTATTCGTTTAAATTCATTTATTCATTTAGACACGATTATTCATTAGACAAGATTAAATTATAACAACAATAATAATAATAATAAATGGTAAAAATGCACACAATAATGCCCTTCTAAATTTTGAATTCTAAAAAAAAAATAAGTTAATTTTCTTCATAATTTGATTAGTTCATTGAGCCTTTTATTGCCATTGAATGAATATTGAATCTAACTCAATTTGAAACTGAGCTCTCGGTGTTGTATAACTATTTCTTGATTTGAATATTTCTTGAATATCCATCTTCTTTTCCTCTCTTCTGCTTCCACAAACCCAGAAACAAATTTCTTTAGTATCACAGATTAAAAAAAAAACAGAAAAAGTTAGCAGTTAACATAAAATATATGAATAAATTAACCTTTTCTTCTTCTTTTAGTTCATGATCTTCTCTTCTCGTTATCTTTAGTAGGTGATAGAAAAGCTCTCTTTACTGCAGTAAACTAAGAGTTACCTCTAATCTTCCCCATGAAATGAAGGGATGATCAAAGCCTTCCATCAAAGGAATAAGAAATAAAGGGATCATCACTGTCGTCCCTAAAACCAAAATGTAATGCTGAAAACGCAAAGCTATACCGTCTCTTGCATTCAAATGCATATAAAATAATATAAGCTGAAAGAATTTACAAGTTACAAACAATACCTGTAAGCTCTTCTTTAGCTAGAAATGGACTTTCCTCAAGAAGGGTTGAAATAAATATATTACTCTAAGCCTTGAAGCTGCCATGGCTTATAACTTAAACCAACAATTCAAAGCTCTTCTTTAGCTAGTAAACTCAAATGGATATTTACCAAGTGAATCAAAGAATTGATACATAGAAAAATGAACAAAGAGAGAGAGATACCCCTAAAGTAGGTAAGAGGCAGTGAAAAGAAATAGTGGAAAAAAACCCTAAATTTTCTTTACTTTATATATTAGATCCAAATGATGTCATTTTAGTCCGAATAAAAACGACGTCATTTTGATCGTATTCTAAATGAATTAAGCATATCAGACACAAATATGATACAATTATTTTAGATTCAACACGAATATGATACGATTATTATTCATATCAATTTTTTTCAAATCTAAATTTGTTTAATTATATTGAATTCGTATCGAATAATCGTGTTATGTCCCAAATTGACACCACTATATGATATGCAGTAGAAATTTTTTTTTTTATTTTATTACATGTATAGGAAAACGAAAAAAATATTTTGAAAACACTAATGTCTTCTTTGTTATTCTCAATTTTCACTCTCGCGTACGGGCACATTCCTTATTTAAAGCATGAACTAGAATGTCTTTTTTAGAAAAAATATATTTTTCTATAAAGTATAAATCAAATCTTACTGCTTTTTCCCTTTTAACATCCTTTTATAAGTTACACATTTAATCTAAGATATGAGTTGAGCTTAAGTAGAAAATGGACTTCAGACCCATGGGCTCTTTAGCTCAAACTTAGAAGGTTCAATCCAATCATCTCATGATTATCTTATCATCTAAGTTAACTCTAGACTATTTTACTAAAAAGCCAAGGTTGCA
The DNA here is from genome assembly GCA_035584115.1 of Cedrela odorata. NCBI lineage: Eukaryota > Viridiplantae > Streptophyta > Magnoliopsida > Sapindales > Meliaceae > Cedrela > Cedrela odorata. The sequence goes on from JAXCLQ010008805.1 coordinate 20,371, forward strand.
CTTTAGAAAAACTATGTATATATAATAAAGGTCCATTTAATTTAAAATTGAGATTTGTCATAAACCAATAATATTAATTTAATCAATCCTCTATTTAATGCTCGTAATTAAATTAGACCCATTGTAAATGTCATACCTATTTTATTATATATTTACTACAAATCACTGAATTGTTCTAATGATTATTTTCAATATATCTATATTTGTAAATAAATTTACAAATATATAATGTCATTTAATAAAATATTTTATTGAATAAACTACAGTCATAAATTCAAATAATCAAGTACTGCAAATAGCATGAGTAAACATAATTTTTATAGATATCATCTAACAAGTATATATTCGTACGATCCATGAAATTATATCTTCAAATCATTTACATTTTGATCATATAATTGGTCTCACTCTATAATAACTCAAAACAAATAACTCATGAATGCAAGTACATTACTAACTCAAGATTAAAATCAATCAAACTTATTAAAGATTGTGTGAATTAAGATCAATGGCATTTATTTAACTAGATCATTTTCACAATAGTCCAGTTCAATGTATAATAAATAAACACTAACTTTTCTGTTTGAAATATCTGCTTTAATAATCGAGATAAATTATTCACTTGAAATAGAAAAGTTACAGTCTTACATTGTGAAAATAATTGTGAACAATTTTTTATTTATATTGGGTATACGGCCTAGAGTACACGCGGAGCCCGATGGGTCACAAACCCTAAACAATCTTGCATAAAGGGATTAGTAGTATTCCAAGACTTAACATTACCTGAGAAGAACTATCCAAGTGATAAGAAATATCTCAATTTTGGGAAGAGTTGAGACCATTCAAGGGCAATTAGAAGTCTCAGGTCGACACGAAAGTCGAGTTGAGGACTTTAAGTCGGCATCTCAAACTAAAATCCAAGACCTCTCAAGGATGATTAGAGGGTCTTAGGTCGGCACAAAAGTCGAGTTGAGGACCTCGAGTCAACATCTTAACTGAGATCCTTTATGAAGGTCTCGGGCATATTAATAAAAATCTCCAATGTGCATGAGAATTCGTCTTAACTACTCAAAGAAACCTCATGTAGTGATATTCGAGACCTCACTATAGTTATGTGTTTATGAATGAGATCAATAAACAGGAAACCATATTATTGGAACCATGCCCCATACAAACAAACCAATTAGGAAAGTTAAAAACAAGTTTTACGAATTCTGCCAAAGCTTTGAACACCTGACAGATGAGTATTTCAGTCTTAAGGGCTAGGTCGATATGCTAGTTAGAAACAATTACCTACCGAACTTTGTGGCAAAATCTGAAGAATAGTTTAGAGACTTTAATTAAGAAATAAAACATAAGAGGAGGTACAGAGAGCAAGCTATAGTGATTTCAAGTGGGGTTACACTGGCAAAGAATTCAAACAGATCGAGGAAGAATTATTCAAAATATTCACTACCTAATACCACCTCGGACATTCACATTATGAATGTCCGAGCCAAGAAGAAGTAGAAACTCTCTTCTGTGCCCATCATGTTCACATTTAAGGATGAAGTGAGGGTTCATTACTAACATGATGATGCATTGGTAACAACTTTGACAGTGAAACAGGTTAGGTCAGCCGAATCTTGGTAGACACAGAAAGCTCGACAAATATTATCTTTAAAAAAAACTCTGGGCTCTTTGAGGGTTGACGATCTGAAGCTGAGACCTGAGGAAACTACCCTATATAGTTTTGGAAAATCTTGTGTTTACCCTTTAGAGATAGTGCAACTATCTATCACTATAGAAGAAAGGTCATACCAAAAGATTACAATGGTGGAACTCTAAGTGGTCAACCTTAGAATGCCTTACACAATGATTCTTGAGAGACCTTTTCTCAGAACCACAAAGGCAGTAGAGAGTATACACTATTTAAAGCTGAAATTCTGAGTAGAGGATAGGATCGAAATTATTAAAGAAAACCAAAATGTGGCTCGATCTTGCTTTGCAGTTTCCTCCAAAAATTTATATTATATATCAAAACATCCTTAGGAAGAAGTTTTTGAAGTAGATGACAAAGGCCTAATGGACAAGTCGATTGCAAAGATGTTGGGCCAGGAAATCAAACAGAGTGACAAGACATCGGTGTTAGAGCCTGCAAAGGAACTTGAGTCCATCATTTTAAACCAAGAAAATTCTCAAAAAACTGTCAAGGTTAGTACCCAACTTCCAAATGAGCAAAAGGAAAAACTTAAGAATATCTTAAGCAGCACATGGATGTGTTTACATGGACACACGAAGACATGCCAGAAATTGATCCTCGAGTGATCTCTGATGGACTCGCTATTAATCTTTAATATAAGTCAGTGAAGCAGAAGATAAGACCATTTAACACTAAGAGAAGATAAGCAGTGCATGTCGAGGTGGATAAATTAATGAGAGCCAACTTTATTAAGAAAATGCACTACCCAGAGTGGGTGTAAAATGTGGTAATAGTAAAAAAAAAAAACCAACGGAACATGAAGGATGTGTGTGGGTTTCACAGATTTAAACAAGGTCTATCCCAAAGACAATTTCTTACTTCCCAAATAAATCAGTTGGTAGATTCAACGACTGATTATGAACTGCTAAGTTTTATAGATGCTTTCTCATGATACAATTAGATCAGAATGTATGAGCTGGACTAAGAGAAGACAGTCTTTATTACCAATCAGAGATTATATTGTTATAGAGTAGTGCCCTTCAGATTAAAGAACGCTGAAGCCACATTTCAAGGCTAGTTAATCAAGTCTTCAAGTTACTGATTGGGAGGACTATGAAGGTATACGTGGATGACATGATCACTAAGTCCTTAAAAGCCCAAGACCACCCAAAACATTTGGAGGAAACCTTCTCCTACCTGAGAAAGTACAATATGAAGTTAAATTTGGAGAAATGCGCATTTGGAGTTTGGGCTAAAAAGTTATTGAGATATATGTTTAGTGAACAAGGTATTGAAGCTAATCCATCAAAGATCAAGGCTATATTGGATTTAAAGTCCCCATCTACTCTCAAAGAACTCCAAAGCCTAACAAGGCGATTAACAACATTGAATAGATTCCTGTCCAAGACAACTAACATGTGTTTCCCATTCTTTCAGATCATGAAAAAAGGGAAAGATGATTGAATAGACAAAGGAATGTAAAGGTAGTTTTCAAGAGCTAAAAACATATCTTGCATCCTCGCCGCACCTAACAAGACTTAAAACTGGAGACATGCTATACCTTTACCTCGCCGTAAGTAACCACTCTATAAGCTCAATCTTGGTAAAGGAGGATACCGAGAGAATCTACTACCCCATCTACTACATTAGCAAGGCATTGTTGGATGTAGAGACAAGATACTCACCACCTGATTAGTTGGCATTAGCATTAGTAGTAGTGGCCAGAAAGCTCAAATCTTATTTTCAAGCTCATCATGTGGTGGTATTAACGAATTAGCCACTGAGACAAATTTTGCATTGGCCAGACCTCTCTGGTCGATTAGTGAAATAGTCTGTTGAGCTCAATAAGTATGACATCAACTATAGGTCCAAAAAATCAATAAAGGGTCTAGCCTTAGCAGACTTCCTAGCTGAAATATTGATGTCTAAGTACCTCTTTATTCACCAAATCTTGGAAGAGCATCTTGTCCAAGAACTGGAAGACCCAATCATCTCAAACGAAGCCAAACCAATTTGGAGACTCTTTATTAATAAAGCTTCAAACGCACAAGGGGAAAGAGTTTGTGTGGTCCTAATAAGCCCAAAAGGGACTGAGGTGATGTGTTTTTTAAATTTTAATTTTAAGGTCACTAATAATGAAGCAGAGTACAAGGTGTTGATTGCATGAATCAAAATAGCTCAGGCCTCGGTATTCACTGTGACTCCTAACTAGTAACTAGCCAAATTGACGAATAGTTCTAAACTCAAGAAAATAATATACAAGTAACCTGGAGAAAGCTAGGCAGCTTTTGAGCATATTGAAGACTGTCATAATCAAACAAATCCTTAGAGTAGAAAACACAAAGGCAGACATGCTAGCAAAGTTAGCCTCTACCTTCAAAGGGAATATCCTTACCTCAGTCCTAATTGAAATACTAAAGTAAAAAAGCACAGAAGCAAGTAGTCATCCATCTCATATAGCTTAGTTAAATCCTCACCACTGTTGGATAGATGAAATAAAATTCTACATCCAAAAGGGAAAACTCTCAGATGACAAGGAAGAACCGAGGAATATTAAAAATAGGTCAGCAAGGTATACTATCATTGACGTGAAACTATACAAACGAAAATACAGCACTCCTTACCTTAGATCTCTCAAACATGAAGAAATAACTTAGATTTTAGAAGAAATCTATCATGAAGTATGTGGCGGACACGAAGGAGCTCAATCTATGACTTACAAGATCCTAAGGCTAGGGTACTATTGGCCGACGCTCTCATAGGATACAGCATAGATAACAAAAACTTACCATGAATGCCAAGTGTATGATAACATCCTGAGACAACCTCAAGAAAAGCTAACCCCTTTGTCAAGCCTTTAGCCATTCTCCTAATGGGGACTCGATCTCATCGGACCACTGTCCTTAGCTCGAGCCAGCACAAAGTATACCATAGTGGCTATTGATTACTTCAAGAAGTAAATGGAAGTTGAGCCATTGACCACCATCATAGATAAAAGGGTCACGATATTTGTCAAACACAACATTATTCACTGATTTGGAATACCCTAAGTACTGATTACAAATAATGGAAAGCAATTTGACAATTCAAGCTTTAAGAAATTCTGCTTGGAATTTTAGATTAACCTCAGATTTGCAACACTAGCTCACCAAAAGTCAATGGACAAGTAGAAGCCGCTAACAAGGTCATCAAAAAGGCCTTCAAAAAGAAACTCAATGAGCACAAAGGTGCATGGATTAAAAAACTTTCTGAGGTACTTTTGTGATATCGGATCACTCTGAAAGTGGCCACAAGCGAAACTCTCTATAGTCTAGCTTTCGAGTGTGAGGCAATGATTTCAATAGAGGTTGATATACTGACTTTCCAAGTCAACAACTAAGATGAGACATCCAATAACTAGAACTTATGCTTGGTGTTAGATCTACTAGAAGAAAAAAT